>JAADVK010000150.1:0-43464 GCA_023334975.1 Globisporangium sylvaticum
CTCGTCAACGTGCGCCTCAACGAAGGACGAGATGTACGTGTCGCCTTGAGCACCCGTCAGCTGTACAGGGTGCTCAAGGAAAGGCCAAGCTGGGCTCCACTGACCTTGTTCTTCCGCGCCACCCTTCGTGTTGACTCCTCAGCTATTCTCCGTCGCTTGATCGGGTTGGCGCGGAAGTCAATCGACGTGTGTGTCTACATCTTCACGAGTGTTGAGGTATTTTTACGTATATATATATAGGGATTTCTGTCTCAGGCTGCTTCTTATTCTCTCTCTCTCTCTCTCTCTCTTCGCTTGCGTCTCTCCATGCGGCCACAGCAGCGACGTCAAACGGCAATGCGAGTACGTGATCCCAGCGTTGATCGTCTGTCATCTGTGCTGCGCATGCACGTTCGCTTTGCTAACTTAGTAGGTTGCTGTTTATTGTGTGCGTGTGTACGAACAGTCAAGAAAGCGACGAGCTTCGTGACGCCCACGTTCGGATCTCCGTATTCGCTCACGCTCTCGACGTACCTGACGGACGCCGCGGACCTGCACTACGCGGTCGTGCTCTCTGGTCACGCGCCGCTGGACGCGAGCGCGATCAAGAACGCGGCTGAACAGTGCAGCGCTCCACCGTCACCTTCGTCTTCTTCTCAAAGTGCTGCCGAGCCAGTCAGTCGACGCTCGTTGTCCTCACAACAGGCACCAAATGGGCAACGCGACCATCTCCACTTGTCCGAGGCGGTCGCGGCGAGCACCGTGACGGTCGCCAAGGCGCAGAAAGTGGAGCACCACGTGAGCGGACTGCAGCCGAACATGAGCTACGACGTGTACTTCGTGGCCGAAGTGTCCGGCAGCAACGGCGTCTTCGGCTCCGTGCAGTCGGTGCTGCACTCGACGACCCACCCGGAGCCGCCGGTGATCACGATCACGTCCATTGTGCCTGCGAACGACTCGGCGACGACGCTGGAGGTGAACGCGACGATGTCTGCGCCGGGACGCGTGTACTTCGCATTCGTGCCCAGCTCTGCGGAGCGGAAGAGCGAGCAGGAGCTGTCAGCAGCTGATATCGTGAACAGACGGAGCTTCTCATCGGAGCTGCCGAGTGTGTTTGCACTGTACGACCAGAACGGTTGGACCCAGTTATCCTTTCACAAGGCAGTGCAGGGGCTGACGTCCGCCACGCTGCACGACGTGCTCCTCGTGGCAGAAGCGCTGGGAGACGGCGGCGTCCGCAGTGACGTGGTTCGCCTCTCTGGTGCTGCGCGAACACACGTGCTGCCTCCGGATGTGGTGCATCTGGTGGCCTCACCGCAGGACGCTAGTGCTGAAGCGCTCGTGGTGGATTTCGATCTGCGCTTTGATTCGCAGGACGTGCTTCGAGCGAGCGCAGAGAACCTCCGGTTCTTCGCGTTCAACATGCACTACGAAGCCGCGCGCCTGTCAGACTCTCCACAGGAGGGCGACTTCCATGCTCCAGCTCCAGCAGAGTCCACTGGTGACAACCCACAGGCTGGAACAGTATCAGAATCAACTGACGTGGTCCGTGGCGTCTTCTCATTCGGCGACTTCTCGAGCGTGGAGCAGTTCCAGGAGCAGCTCGCGACCACCCAGCGAGGCGTCATCCCAGGCTTGCTCAATGGCACCAGCTACCGCGTGACGCTCGTTGCAGAGACCTCGTCGAGCCACGGTCTTGTCGGGAACCGAACCACTTTCCAGCTCTCGCGTGGGGCTTCGGCATTGAGTGGCTTCTCGTTCACAGTGGGAAACCTCACGGAGGACACGCTGTACTTTGTCAGCATCTTTGCAGAGAACGCGGCGCGCAACCAGGTGTTCAGCGCTGCCACTGCGCCGCAACTGGAGGTGAAGAGCCACAAGCGAGCTCCTGTCTGTTGCGAACGGAGGTGAAGCCAGTCGCTGCGTCCACAGACCGCATCGCGACGACTGTTGCCGTGAGCGAGACGTGTCTGGTGCACTGCGCGATCATTGAGACCCCAGCTGACGAAGCGCCTTTGAGTAGCAGTGAGGACTCGGAGACTGACGTCAAGAACGACACGCTCCCATCACCCGAGACCATCATCAAGGAGAAATGGATGTTCATTCCGTCTTCATCGTCAGATCAGCACCAGCGAGTGCAGTTTGTGAGTCAGGGCCACGTCTTCGCTGCGAACAACGTGCTCGAGAGCATTTCAACCGCCAGTCTCAAGGCGAACACGTCGTACACGCTCTTCCTCACGAGCGAGACGAGTCTCACGGGCAACACGAGCGGCGTCTACGGAGACGTGCAGAAGGTCAGCGTCACGACGTTCGCGACGGCGCCGAAGATCATCAAGGCGACTGTGGACCCCGTCACAAACCGCACCGACAGCGTCTTCATCATGGCGAACCTGTCGACGCCCGGGATCGTCCACTATTTCCTCAGCGACGTGGACTTTGCCGACCCGGCGGTGATCCGCAGAGCCACTCACAGCGGTGCTGATGGCGATGGTGCTGACCTAGAAGACGGCACCAACTCTGCTGTTTCGTCCTCACCACACATGCTGCGAGGTCAGTTTCACGTGCACGTGCAGGACATGGCGATGGAGATCATCAACGGCACGAACGACTCCAAGCCCGTGGAGCCGCTCATGTTTGTCAACAACTTCACAGTCAGTGGGCTCAAGAGCGGCGCGACGTACCACGTGTCGCTCACGACCGAGACCTTCGAGAGCGACGGCGTGTTTGGCGACTTCCCGCCGCCGATCCTCGTGACCACGCACCTACCGGCGCCGAAGATCCTCCCGCCGTTGCAGGGTGGCGGCAATGTGGTGCGACCGAAGCCCGGGTCCAGCAGCACGCTCGCGATCGAACTGGAGCTCAGTCGCTTCAGCGAAGTGCACTACGCGCTCTTCTTCAGGAGTCTAGTCCCGGATCGCAGCGACGCCGTGTTTGAAAAGCAGCGTCTCGCTGAACTAGAAGAGCTGGAAGCGAGCCGAAAGGAAGCGCAGAGTAGTAGTGCTGCGTTGAATGAAACGAACGCGACCGAGCCAGCGCACGTGTGGCCGCCACTCTCCAGCGAATACAGCCTCGCGAACTTGAACGCGTCGCTCTTGAAAGCCGCGCGCTTTGAGGATCTTGGCGCGGGCGTGTGGGGAAATGGCACGATCTCGGTCTCTCGAGAGGACGTGCTCAAGGGCAAGTTGACTGTCAAGGAGATCTCGAAGCTCCCGCCGAACGCGGTCTTCGACGTGTGTCTCGTGAGCGAGACCGCGGGCAGTGACGGCATCTTTGACTGGGAGAGCACGGACAGAGCGTGCCACCGCGTGCGAACCCACGCCGACTACTCGAACCAGTCGATGCTCTTTGACGAGATCACGGTTCGACCCATTGATGGGATGACGGGAAGCATTCGCGTCGAGCTCGCCATGTCCAAGCTGCTCGACGCCCCCACCGACACTTTGGGAGAGCAACTCTTCTCGAGCGCTTTGCTGTCGCGGCAGGGAGGATCCCGTATTTCATCCTCGCGGACGGCAAGGAAGCGCGCAGGGAGTTCGTGTACAACTCGTTCTCAAGCAGCAGCGACTCACGCAACCGGGACAAATCTGCTGGCTTCAGAGACGCGGTCCCAGGCACCAACGGCGTCGCTGCCGGTGGGATTCGGACGCAGATCAGCAGCGAGAACACCACTTTCCTTGTGCTGACCCAGGAAATCCACGAGCTCAAGCCCAACCACCCGTACTTTCTCTTCTTCGCCTACGAGACCAGCGACAGCGACGGCGTGTTCACCAAAATCAACCCGCACAAGCACCGCTCGAACGACTCCAAGTCAGAGAACGACGCGATTGAAGTGGTGACCCACGAAGTCGCGCCGGTGCTGACAAAGTTCGCGATAGTGCCGACGTTCGGCAACACGTCGACCGTCACAGTGCAATCCGACATTGCCTGCGCGTCCTGCAAAGAAGTGATTGTGCACGCCCTCGTGTACCCGGAAGCGTGTGCTCGCCCGTCCATCGAGCTCTTGAAAGCGCAACAGAGTGGTGAACGTGACCACATGGTTAATGATAGTGACGAAAGCGAGGTACTTTGCGCTGCACCGCTCGCGACGCGCAGGTTTGTAGTGGAAATGAACGAGCGCGAGCGCAAAATGGCGAACGTCGAGCGCGATATCACCATTGAGCAAGACGCAAACGAAGATGGACGACCATCAGGTCTGCAGCCCAACACGACCTACAAGGTGTTCCTGGCGACCGAGACGACGCACAGCAACGGCGTGCTCAGCGACCGGTTCACGGAGACCTCGGTCGCGACTTTCGCGCTGGCGCCAGCGTTCAAGTACGTCCGCGTGCTCCCGCGCAAGGGCTCGACGACCGAACTCTTGCTGGAATTCGATCTCGAGCGACCGGGCGAAGTGCACTTCATGTGTGGCGTGAGCGGGAACCTGGAGCTCAACGTCACGTCGCCGTACAACGTGAGTCGCAGGGGCCGACCGGAGAAGAACGCCCCCAAAGTCCACGACTATGCGCGCGACGTCGTGCGCCTGCACCGCAGCGTCAAGATCGAGTGCTTTGGCGAGAAGCACGTCGAGGTGCTCGACTGGTTGGTCGCTGGGACCACGTACGACGTGTTTGTGGTCGCGGAGACCATCGAGAGCAACGGCATCTACGGGCAAGTGCTCGAGTTCCCGCAGGTGTCCACGCACGCGAACCCGCCGATCCTCCTCGCGCACTCGGCGTACCCGACCCCGGGAAGCATGAAAAGCCTCACGGTCGGGTTCCGCGTGGATGCCCCCGGCTCGGTGCACATCTCGAGAGACAGCGGCTGGCGCGAGGTCAACATCAGCGTGCCTCGCCCGGGGACGAACTACACCGTGTACCTCGTCGCCGAGACGACAGGGAGCGACGGCGTGTTCGGCACTATCGCCTCGCATCGCGACGTGGGCTCGCACAGCGAACCGCCGACGGCGCTCAAGCTCTCGGTCACGCCGGCGGATGCGCGTGTCGATGCGCTGGCAGCGTCCGTTCAGCTGACGGACGCGGGGCACGTACACTACGTGGTGTTACCACACCGCCGCCGCCTCTCGGAGCGAAACGAGGTCACAGTGGCGCAGGGCGTGGTGGATGTCGTCAGTAGTGCGGGGGCTGGCCTGGATCCTGCAAGGCGTGGTGATGGTACTGGTGACCCTGCTGTTGTCAATGGGCTGTTTGATGCCACGTTTGTCATTGAGCAACTGAAGGAAGGCACGGTGTACGACATCTACTTCCGCTGCGAGTCGCTCAGTTCGTTCGGCGTCTTTGGCTCGTGGACGCACTTCCCCATCTCCGCGCGAACCCACGGACTGCCGCCGGACGTGCTGGAAGAAGTCGAGTGCGCTGTCACGCCTTCGTGCGACGTCATCGGACGCGAAACGGTAGGAAACCTTGAGGTTGGGACATCCAGGTCCTGAGCCAAACATGCATCTGGCTAACTTGTTCTCTTTGTGTTTGTGTCTTGTGTGACTTGTGCAGTGTACGAGGACGCCGGATGTGTGTGGCGAATGTCTTGAGGGCTTTGCAGGCGCGATCGGGTCTTCGAATGAGCCATGCAACCAAGCTTAAGGTACATGGAGACAGTTTGATCTTTCAACGTGAACTCATCTGCTAACACCTTGTTTGGAAACTCACTTGCGATCAGGTCTGCTTGGCCAAAACATGAAGAAGAAAGGCGCGACGATCAAGATCAGCGGCGTGCGCGTCAACCCGCTGGCGTGGCTCGAGCCAGAGCAGCAACCGGAGGTGGAAGACGCAACGCCTGAACTCGAGCACTCGTTTCAGACTGAATTGAAACAGCAGCACTCGCCAGAACAGGAGCAACAGCCGCTTGAGCTTGAAGCGGAGTCGCAGCAGCCTAGCCTTGAAGTTGAGCAGGAGCAACCACTGGCAGGTGACAACCAAACAGCACTGCCTGAGCAGGCAGAGACCGAAGTATTGGCTCCATCTGAGCCAGAGACCGAGTCTGAATCCGAGTCGCAGTTTGTCCAGCTAGTCGACGACGATGAAGTAGAAGAAGGAGAACTGCCTGCGGCTGTGGCTTCCACCACCATCCTCCCGCAAGAAGAAGAAATGCTCAAGAGCAGCACCGACCCTCTCACGATTTCAGACGAGTCGACCACCACCACTGGCGTCACGGCGTGCCCCATGCACGCGCACATGGTCGTTCCGGGCCACTGCGAGTGCATGCGCGGCTACGAGCTCAACCCCGAGAGCAACCGCTGCGAGCTTCCAGTGGAGATGGCAGCGTCGCCGGGTGACAGCACGGTGCTCGAGTCCCCATCGCACCACACAGAGAGCAGCAGGAGCATCTGAGACTTTCAGGCGAGAGGCATCGCAGCTAACTTGGGCGATCTTCATTCGTGACGGCCCAGTATAAATACACAGCTCTCCAATGTGCCACGCTCTTTGTCTTCATTCATTTGATAACCAATCCTGTTGCTGCCTCAACAGAGCTCCATTCAGATCACCAAGCGCCAGCTGCGAGAGCCAGAGAGCGACTGAGCCATGGCGCGGCACAAGATCGCGCAATTCGCGTCCTTCAAGGCGCGCTCCAGCTCCACGCGCGTCGCGTCATTCACGCAGCAGCAGCAGCAGCAGCACCAGCACCGCAAGTCCTTCTCGGAGGCGATCGCGCGCCACCACCGGATCTGCACCACGCCGCTCATCTGGATCGCCATGGCGAGTCTCCACGTGACGTGCACGGCTTTCTGTGCTGTCATCGCATTGTTCTACGCGTCGCTGCCGGACTCGCGACTCGCGCAGAGTCTCACGTTGTACGAGATGAGTCTCGACGTGAAGCACTTCTTCTTCGTCGCCGGCTGCTACGGCGTCCTGGGCGGACTACACCTCTGGCGACTCGGCAAGATGGTCTTCCTCTCGCTCTTCCACAGTCGCTTGGTGTTTCACAGCCAAGCTCAGCAGCCACGCCATGACCACACGCAAGAGAGCAAGCAAAGCGTAGGCGATGTTTCTGGCGGTGCGTTGCGTTCCTAATGGGGCCATCCGAGTCGCTGTCCGTCTTTAGCACGCGCAGTCGGCACTTTGGACTGCTCTTCATCCTGCGCGAGCTCGTCGAGACGCTGCTCCAGTCCATCCAGGCGTACAGCATGAGTCGCTACGTGCCGCGCGTCGCGCTCAACCGCTTCTACGTGGTGCTCATCGCGATCAACTGCTGGTCCACGCCGCTGATCCGGCACTTCTTCAAGCAGGACCGGCAGCTCATGCGGCTGCTGTGGCTCTTCTGCGACGTGCTCCTGGACTTCACGTCCACGGTGGGGGTGCCCGTGAGCCTGGCGCTGACCTACTTGCCGGACTTCAGCTTTGCGGACCACACGTTCAAGCAGGACAGGTGGGACAGCGACGTCTGGGTCGTCAACTGGTGGAACGAGTTCTGCCTGCTGCTCGTGCAGTCGTGGCTCGACCTCTTCTCGCGCATGCTCTTCTCCTTCAGTCTGCTCTCGTGCTTGGAGCACATCAAGGGGCTGGCAACTCCACCACCACTGCCCACCAGCTCTAGTCATCCCAAGCAGTGAGGCTCGGGTTCTACTGGAACCGTTGTTGCTGCTGCTGGACCTTCTGGGTCCACTAGGATGGTGATCACTCCGAGATTCAGGCGCGTCGCGGTGATCGTGAACGTGGGCTTGATCACGTGGGGGATCGCCATCATTGGGCTGCACATCGAGGCGAACCGAGGCGAGCCACTGCCCGGGTGCCGGGTCGTCGTGCGTCCGTGGCTGATTCAGAAAGAGGCCTGCAGTCTGCTGGAGATCGATTCAAAGACTATACCATTGTTGCCAGCTTCCACCTCCACTGCAACAGCGTCCGAGTACTTCTCCGACCACAGCTCGGTATCGATGTCATCACCACCGCCACTCACGGGCAAAGCGCTCGAACTGGAAGCGATCTGGTCCCGCGTCGAGCCCTCGACGCTCATCGCACTCAACCTGCTGCACCTGCCGGCGCTCCACGTCCCGCCGACGATCCGCAACTTCAAGAGCCTGCTCCGCATCACGATCCGCAACTGCACGCTGGCCGAGTGGTCCAGCGACGCCGCGCTCTCGGGGACACACCACCCGAAGCTGCACTCGCTGGCGCTGGTCTCCGTCACGTTAACTCCACCCGATTCGCCTGGAGCATCGCTAGCGTTCCCATTGGGGATACCCTCACCCGACTTCCCACCGACACTGCTGGAGGTGCGCGTCGAGGCGTGCAACTTGACACGCCTGCCCGTGGACCTGGACGCCAAGTGGCCGCGCTTCATGAGTCTCAACCTGCGCAACAACCTGCTCGAGAGCCTCCCCGAGGACATGCTGCGTCGGATGCAGCCGATAAACCTGCTGCTCGCGGGTAATCGCCTGACGCACGTGCCCAAGGCTGTGTTCGCGTGGCCGTCGCTCGCGGTGCTGGAATTCAGTCGGAATCCGCTCATCAGTACGCTGGTGCTGCCAACGGATGCTGGAATTGAAGCTGCTGGAGCTGAAGACGCGTCGTTCACACCCACAAAGTCGCTGCGCGTCGTGTCGTTTTCTCGCACGAACGTCTCGCGCGTGCCCAGCTGGCTGCTGAGCCCGCAGTTCCTCAGCCACGCGGTGCTCTCAGCGTCCGGGACGCCGTTCTGCCGGAGCGTGCTCGCCAAGACGTACTCAGGCGGGTCAGTGGATACGACCAGGATGCTCTGTTTGCACTGATGCGTTCACACAGAACATACTGCAGCAGACTGCCGACGTGGGCGTATAAGTGCGCGCAGGGCAGGAATCGTGCTGTGCTGGAAGGAAGAAGGTGGTGCGTCGGTGGCTGCTGCTTGCTTTGTCTGTTCGCCTCCTCGCGTCGTTGCGTCTGGAGTGCTGATGCTGACCTATCTGTTCTCATTCGCGCTGTGTGTACCTCAAAGGGTGCGATTTGGACGCACTTGCGGAAAGCGCTGGTGCTCACGTGCGCGCGTGGGATCCGTCGTTTCTCTCGACCAGCGAAACAAAATCGCGATCACCGAGCTCGCGTCGCCATCTACGGAGTCCATCACTGTCACATCCGACGAACAAAAGCTGAGCGATCTCCCCCTTTCCGAGCACGCTTGACTCTGTTTCGCTGCTGTCACTTCCATTCACGTCGCTTCTGGACAACTCGTCTGTTCTCCCGCTTCCCGCTGTTAATCACGACGATCTCGATACGAACCACTGGAGCTGCGTGTGACGATACCTCGGACGAACTACAGGGGAGCAGTAACGTCCCCTCATGTCGATCGATCTCTCCTTCGCTGTGGAGTTCACTCGACTCGCTTTCTAGACCACTCGTGTGTTACCGCGTTCTCCCTGCCAAACGCCGACGATCTGGGTACGAATCACAGGAGCTGTGCGGGACGGACGACCCACTGCGACGGGAAAGTGAAGCTGCTCCTGGTGCTGAAGACGCGGTCGCCCGACGCGCTCCTCGCGCAGAGCAAGAACAAGTTCAACCCCACGACGACAAACGCAAACGGCAACAAGACCAACAAATCGAAATCCAAATCGAACTCGCTTCACAGCGCGCACGCTTATCACGAACGATGACGACCTGCTGCTGCTCTCGCTAGCGACCGACCGACACCTGTACCTTGGCTAATATACATACAAAAACACACGCACGCGCGCACACGCCTCCCATGTCTTCATTTTTCTCCAATCGCACGCGTCCCCTTCCGCATCCGTTACGCTCCCGCGCCTCACAACCGCCGCCGTTCGCCGTCCCTATCGTCGCCGTCGTCACCGTCGCGCCTGCATATTCACTCGCCATGCGCGCGTTCCTGTCCACCCGTTCCCGCCGCCACCGCCGCCACAGAAACCCCAAAAAAGCTTCCCGCATGCTCCCCCCTCCATTTTCACCTGCGCAGTAGCGCGCAAAAAGTGGAAAGAGTACCATGAGGCACCGCCAATCTGTCGACGCACGCGCTCCACTCTTTCCCCTGCAGGCTCGTTTCTGGCGCGGCAACACTGCGACCGGCACGCCAGCATCACCCATCAGGTCGAGCAGAGTGATGGTCGCTTCAATGTGTTTCAAACAGCTGTGTTAAACAGACTTGACTAGGCTTTTGTATGTCAGTGATAAAAAAGAACCAATGTGTTGCAAACGTAAAAAGCGGGAAACTGCTCTTTTCACCTGCAGCATACAAACCCCAAGTCAAAGCGAGCCAGCTGTTTCCAACAAAATAGAAATCCGTTTGACTTGATCTTTGTATGCACTCCACGCTGATTGGCTGGAATGCGTGTGGTGCGCCTCGAAAAGAGCCGATCCTTTGCGCCATGTCGAAGCTGCGCCTGGCCTATCGCTCGCTCTGCTCTCTGGTTGTGAGCGTGTTGTTGCTGTTGTTGTTTGCTTGGCGCCCGCTCGCATCGCCCGCACCCGAACGGAAGCTGCTGCTGCACAAGCAACCAAGACTTTGCATTCTGCCGCCTCGAGGCCAAGCGACACCTCCCATCCCCACACCCCCACCACCTCCGTCATCACCATGTCGTCCACGTCGTCCGCGCTCTCGCCCGTCGCCGCCGACTCGCTCGCCGGCATCCTCGACCACAAGCGCGGCTCGCTCGTGCTCGCCGACGGCACCACGTACTCGGGCTACTCGTTCGGCGCGCACGCGAGCATGTCGGGCGAAGTGGTCTTCAACACGGGCATGGTCGGCTACCCGGAGGCGCTCTCGGACCCGTCGTACCGCGGCCAGATCCTCGTGCTCACGTACCCGCTCATCGGCAACTACGGCGTGCCGGACATGGCCGTCGAGGACGAGTTCGGTTTGCCAAAGTTCTTTGAGTCGAGCAACGTGCAGATCTCGGGACTCATCGTGTCCGAGTACTCGTTCCAGCACAGCCACTGGAACGCCGTCACGTCGCTCGGCGACTGGTTGAAGTTGCACAACATCCCAGCGCTCTTCGGCATCGACACGCGCATGATCACCAAGCGCATCCGCTCGCTCGGCGCCGTGCTCGGCAAGATCGAGTTCGAAGGCCAGCCGATCGAGATCGAAGACCCAAACAAGCAGAACCTCGTCGCGCTCGTGACCTCCAAGGAGGTGCGCGTGTACAACAAGGGCGGCAAGAACAAGATCGTTGCGTTCGATTGCGGCATGAAGCACAACATCATCCGCTACCTTGCGAGCAAGGACGTCGAGCTCACGGTCGTGCCATACGACTTTGACTTGAAGAACAGCGGTCTGCAGTACGACGGTATCTTTATCAGCAACGGTCCAGGTGACCCGATCATGGCGACCACGACCATCAACACGATCCGCTGGGCGATCTCGCTCGAGAACCCAAAGCCGATCTTCGGTATCTGTCTCGGTAACCAGATCCTGGCGCTCGCTGCTGGCGCCAAGACGTACAAGATGAAGTACGGCAACCGCGGTATGAACCAGCCGTGCATCGACATGCGCACCACGCGCTGCTACATCACGCCGCAGAACCACGGTTTCGCGGTGGACTCCAAGACGCTCCCAGACGGCTGGAAGACGTTCTTCATGAACGCGAACGACCACTCGAACGAAGGCATCATCCACGAGTACAAGCCGTTCTTCTCGGTGCAGTTCCACCCAGAGGCGTGCGGTGGTCCAACGGACACGGCGTTCCTTTTTGACATGTTCCTCGAGAAGGTCACCGGCGCGCCGCCAAAGCTCACGCTGCTCGACACGACCCTGTACGACCGCCCTCGCTTCACCAAGGTGCTGCTTCTCGGCTCGGGCGGTCTCTCGATCGGCCAGGCCGGCGAGTTCGACTACTCTGGCTCGCAGGCGATCAAGGCGCTCCGCGAAGAAGGCGTGCACGTCATCCTCGTGAACCCAAACATCGCGACCGTGCAGACCTCCAAGGGTCTCGCCGACAAGGTCTACTTCGTGCCTGTGCGCGCCGAGACCGTGCTCGAGATCATCAAGAAGGAGAAGCCAGACGGCATCTTGGTCAGCATGGGTGGTCAGACTGCGCTCAGCGTCGGCATTGAGCTGTACTTGAACGGCGACCTGGAGCGCCACAACGTGCGCGTCATGGGTACGCAGATCGAGTCCATCATCGACACGGAAGATCGCGAGAAGTTCTCTGCCAAGCTCGCGGAGATCGGTGAGACGATCGCGTTGAGCCACCCTGCGACCACGATTGAGGAGGCGCTCGAGGCTGCCAACCGCATCGGGTACCCTGTGCTCGTGCGTTCGGCGTTTGCGCTGGGCGGTCTCGGCTCGGGTTTCGCTGAGAACGACGATGAGCTGCGCGTGCTGGCGACCAAGGCGCTGCACGGCTCGGCGTCCAAGGGTCAGATCAAGCAGATCCTGATCGACCAGGACTTGCGCGGATGGAAGGAAGTCGAGTATGAGGTCGTGCGTGACGCCAAGGACAACTGCATCACGGTGTGCAACATGGAGAACTTCGACCCACTCGGTATCCACACGGGCGACTCGATTGTCATTGCGCCATCGCAGACGCTCTCGAACAGCGAGTACTTCAAGCTCCGCTCGACCGCGCAGAAGGTCGTGCGCCACTTGAACATCGTCGGCGAGTGTAACATCCAGTACGCGCTCGACCCACACTCGGAGCGTTACTGCATCATCGAAGTGAACGCGCGTCTCTCGCGCTCGAGTGCGCTCGCGTCCAAGGCGACGGGCTACCCGCTGGCGTACGTCGCGACCAAGATCTCGCTCGGCATCGACCTCGTGTCGATCAAGAACAGCGTGACGAAGACCACGACCGCGTGCTTCGAGCCAAGTCTCGACTACTGTGTCGTGAAGATGCCACGCTGGGACCTGAAGAAGTTCTCGCGCGTGTCCAACGACCTGGGATCGTACATGCTTTCGGTCGGCGAAGTGATGTCGATCGGCCGCAACTTCGAAGAGTGTATCCAGAAGGCGGTGCGCATGGTGAACCCGAACTTGGATGGTCTGAACGGCAACGCCGTGGACTACGAGACGAACCCAGCGATCTTGGACGAACAGCTCAAGCGTCCGACCGACGAGCGTCTCTTCTACCTCATGGCGGCGCTCGACACCGGTTACACGGTCGACCGCATCCACGACTTGACCAAGATCGACCGCTGGTTCCTCTCGAAGCTCAACCGCATCTCGATCCTGCGCCGCTCCATCCCGACCTACTCGCTGTCGACGATCGACGAGCGCATCCTGCGCGTGCTCAAGGTGAACGGTTTCTCGGACCGTCAGATCGCCGCCGAGTGGTCGAACGTGACCGAGATGGACGTGCGCCAGCGCCGCAAGCAGCTGAATGTGCTGCCGTGCGTGAAGCAGATCGATACGCTCGCCGCCGAGTTCCCTGCGCAGACCAACTACTTGTACATGACGTACGGTGGCTCGGAGAACGACGTGCCGATGAGCGACGAAGGTATTGTCGTGCTGGGCTGCGGTCCGTACTGTATCGGTTCGTCGGTCGAGTTCGATTGGTGCGCCGTGAGCGCTGTGCGCACGATCCGCGAGCTGGGCAAGCCGGCCATCGTTGTCAACTGCAACCCGGAGACCGTGAGCACGGACTACGACGAGAGCGACCGCCTGTACTTTGAGGAGCTCACTCTGGAGCGCACGCTGGACATCTACGACCGCGAGCTTCCTGAGGGCGTGATCGTGTCGGTGGGCGGACAGATCCCGAACAACCTGGCGATGCCGCTGCACAAGGCCGGCGTGAACATTTTGGGCACGCACCCGGAGAGCATCGACCACTGCGAGGACCGCAACCGCTTCTCTGCGCTCTTGGACACTCTTGGCGTGGACCAGCCGCGCTGGGCTGAGGTCAAGGGCATCCAGTCCGCCTTGGACTTCTCTGCGGAAGTGGGCTACCCGGTGCTTGTGCGTCCAAGTTACGTGCTCTCTGGCGCCGGCATGATTGTCGCGTCCGACGAGACCCAGCTCAAGGTGTACCTGAGCAGCGACTCGGTCAAGATCTCGCGCTCCGTGAGCATCTCCAAGTTCATCCTGAACGCCAAGGAAGTGGAGTTCGACGGTGTGGCCAAGGACGGCGCGATCATCAACTACGCCATCTCGGAGCACGTCGAGAACGCCGGTGTGCACTCGGGCGACGCGACGCTCGTGCTGCCAGCGCAGAAGCTGTACGTGGGCACGATCAAGCAGGTGAAGCGCATCGCGAGTGCGATCGCCGGCGCGCTCAACATCACGGGTCCGTTCAACATCCAGCTGATGGCGCGCGACAACGACGTGAAGGTGATCGAGTGCAACCTGCGCGCGTCGCGCACGTTCCCGTTCATCTCGAAGACGTTCGACCTGAACTTCATCAACCTCGCGACGAAGGCGATGATCGGTCTGCCAGTCAAGTCGGTGCCGATCGCGCTCACGGACATCGACTACGTCGGCGTCAAGGCGCCGCAGTTCTCGTTCACGCGTCTGCACGGCGCGGACCCGACGCTCGGTGTGGAGATGGCGTCGACCGGCGAGGTGGCGTGCTTCGGCACGGACATGCACGAGGCGTACCTCAAGGCGCTGATCAGCGCGGGCTTCAAGATGCCCAAGGAGAAGAAGGTGCTGATCTCGATCGGCAACGAGCACATCAAGCGCGAGTTCACCGACAGCGCGCACATCCTGCAGCAGATGGGCTACGCGATCTTCGCGACGCCGGGCACGGCCGCGCACCTCGAGTCGCACGGCATCAGCGTGACGGTGCTGCACAAGCCGAGCGAGGCGGACAAGTCGCTGCCGAACGTGATCGACTACATCTCGCAGGGCAAGATCGAGCTCGTGATCAACGTGCCGGAGGGCTCGAACAACGAGGAGCTCTCGGCCGGGTACCTCATCCGGCGCGCGGCCGTGGACTTTGGCGTCTCGCTTATCAACAACGTCAAGTGTGCCGTGCTCTTCGCGCAGGCCATCCAGAAGGTCAAGAAGCTCGAGATCTGCGACATCTCCGAGTACTACGCCATGCCGACCGTCGGCTGGCGCCCGGGCCAGAAGCTCTCGGCGCGCAAGATGTCCATCTGCTAAGCCAGTAGCCGTGAAGCTTCTGCTCAACCCTCCCGTATCTATATTATCCAAACGTCTCCATCATGCATCTGCGCAATAAACCAACACTTTGCATCTCTTCATTCAGATACTGCTTGCGCATTCCTTGCTCCTTGCGCAATGTACTCGCTCGTGAACACACTCAAGGATGCGTGAACAAGTAGGCAAGAACGCGAGCGAGCAAGTGTGTGTGCTTGTTTGCCTGCTACCACAATGGCAACATGGCAGACTATCCGCGCTGCTTGGGCTCTTGGAAGTATTCGACTGTCATGGCCGTCGTGATGCACATCCACACACTCATTCGCATGACCTCAAACCCAAAAACCTATCAAAGAGAATAGTACTTGTGAGCTGAAGTGACATACACTCTTTTGCAGCTTGGAAGTGACCTGCATCAGACAGCTCACCACCCGATCCGATCTGTCTCCATCAAATGTGAGCTTGCAAAGCTCAAAGCAGGCAATCGGCAAAACCGCAGTCAGCACGAGTCTGGAGAGTGACGCTCTGGCTCGTCATAACGGGTGGAGGCAGTGAGCCCTTCTCCTTTAAAATACGCCCACTCGAGGGTCTCGACATCGGAGCTGTCTGCGCATGGATGGAATGGGTGCTGGGTGCGTCCGTGATTACACTATTCATATTAGCGGATGTACAGGTGCCGGTCGTTCGCGAGCGAGAGCAGGTCGTCGTTCGTGATTGGCGCGCCGTGGCAATCGTGGAGCGCTTTGGCTTTCGATTTGCTGGACTTGAGGTTGAACTTGTTCTTGCACTGCGCGAGCAGCGCGTCGAGCGAGCGCGTCTTGAGCACCAGCAGCTTCTCCTTCCCGTCGCAGTGCACCGTCACGCGCAGCTCCTGTGACAGGGTGAGTATATCCAGATAGTCAGTGGCTTGCACACAGCGACAACAAGAAAACACGCACATATTCCAGAAGCGAATCGGACAGCGCTCCTCACCTTTTGCTCGTCGGACGTGACGGCCACAGACGCCGCGAACGCCGCCGCGAGCTCGTCGATCGCGTTTTGGTCTCGCTGGTCCGGAGACACAGACCCCTCCACCAGCGCGCGCACGTGGGCCGCAGCGCTCTCCGCGAGTGCGTCCAGATGGTATCCTTCAATAGTGTTCAGCAGCAATCAGAGAAAAGTCAGGTCAGCTTCAACAGCCCACGAGCCACACTGAAACAGCCAAGCAGACAAGCAAGCAACACGCACCTCCTTCCAGCACCGACACGACCCTGCCCTGCGCGTGCTTCCACGCCAGCTCGACGACCTGCTGCGTGATCCAGTAGTAGTCCTCGCTCTCGAGCGCGACCTCCGCGAGCGGGTCCTGCGCGTGCGCGTCGAAGCCCGCCGAGATGAGCACAAAGTCCGGCTGGAAGGCGTCTATCGCAGGCAGCACGCGTGCTTCAAAGGCTTTGCGGTACGCCTTGGAGCCCGTGCGCGCCGACAGCGGGACGTTGAGGATGTTGTTGTGCGTGCCGCGCTCGCTCACTTTGCCCGTGTTGGGGTAGAACGGCGCCTGGTGGGTCGAGATGTACTGCACGTTCGGGTACGCGTCGTTTTCCGCGATGAACTTTGCCTGCGTGCCGTTGCCGTGGTGCACGTCAAAGTCCAAGACCGTCACGCGCTTGATCTCGTCCGGGAACGCGTCCAGCAGGTAGCAGGCACCGATGCCGACGTTGTTAAAGAGGCAGAAGCCCATGGCGCGGTGCGGCTCGGCGTGATGGCCGGGCGGACGAACGCCGCAGAACGCGTTCTTGATGACGACTGTCGTATTACCAGAGCTTTCACCTTTACCACCGCGCATGACCAGGTCGATCGCGTCGCAGACCGCGCCGGCGGCGACGAGCGCGGCCTCCTCTGTGCCGCGGGTCACCGCCGTGTCTTCGTCAATACTGTGCATTTCCTTTTGTAGCTGCTGCTTGTCTTGGACCTCTTCTAACGCTGCGCTCTCCGCTCCCACTGGCGTAACATCACTACCATCGTCAGTACCAGCGCTAGCCAGAGGATCGGCACGGAACTTGTCAAAGATGCGGGTCATCCTGTCCACGTGCTTGGGCGTGTGGAAGAGCAGCAGGCGCTGTCGCGTGGCGGGCGTGATGCTCTGCACCTGGCGGACCGCGGGGAACTGCTTGGTGATGCGCTCGCGGACCACCTGCGCGCGCTCGTAGCTCTCCGGGTGGTCGGGCACGCGGTGGCCGTTTTCGCACAGCGGACTGCTGAAGAACGCGGTGCCAGGCGCGGCAGCTGCAGCACCTGAGGCGGCGGTGGGCTTGGACTCGTGGGGATGCTCCGAGGCAGACGACGCCTGCTGATGCTGCTGCTGCTGAGCCATGCGCCGCGTCACCGCTCCCGCGCTTTGCTGCGTCACGTGTTCCGCCATGGCGCTTGCTCTCTTTCGCCTTCGTCACACGCCGCTTGTTTGGATGGAACCAAAATGCGATTGATTTTCATTCGATGAACCCAAAAGGCTTGACAGGCGTGTTGGGATTGGCTGTTTAACAACAGAATATACTTGGATTGAGTATGGAGAACTCAAACAGCAAATATCAAGCCAAAGGCGCGCTTTCGTTTGCGAGTCAAACAACGTTTTTGGTGAACCTTGGTCTTCCAGCGCGAACTATCACACACACACACTAGGCGATTCGATCGGTCTCTCGCCAGAACACTGGCTGACTCAGTGTTCGCAGTGTTGAAGGTACAGGTTGGCCCCTTGGTACGCTGGAGGCGGAGACTGGAGCGCCTCGAAGGCACGAACAGAACATCGCTCTCCAAGCACGTTCGAGGAGAGTCCTGCCAAGTCCATCTCTACCGTCCGAATCGATCAACACGGTTGTGTGTATAGTGAGAAGTGACAAGTCTCCTTCTCACTCATAGGGCGATGCTGCCGCAATGACTGGAAGAGCAGGGCTGAGCTTGCGTCCCTGCATGCGAACGCGACCGGGTGCCCCATCTTTTACCTATATAATACGAGAAATAATTGGAGGTATTAGCGTGTACTCAGCGCTCTCCATCCTCATGAAGCTACTCGTGAGCGCGCGCTCAGCCCCGCAATGAGCTCTTGGAGTTGTCAATCTCGTGTAGTTATTCTTGTTCATTTTTTGCCACTTTTGCGTTTTGCTTGCTGTAATTGCGCTGGGTTTCTGAAGATAGCGTTTTGCCTTTTAAGACAAAAACGCCTAAAGGGTAAAAAATGAACAAAATAACTACACGAGGATTGACAACTCCAAGAGACTCAACAGTATCCAACTGGGTCATTTATTACAACGATGAGTTTTGGACTTCTTGTATGGGGCTCGCTCATCACCTCGAACACACGAGATGCTCGGTGCTCCTACAAGTTGAAGAGCTTGTGCTGATGGCCGGCCTCCTGGAAATGTGCAACACAAACCTGGACAAATTATGTTTGCCAACTCGCTTTCAAGACCTCCGAGGGTGACTGTGTCAGGAATGAGGAAAATGACAAAGACCGCATGGATAGATGGATGGATGTGCATGTGGCTACGCGACAGATTGATGTGACTTCAGTCAATTCTGCATTGGCACCTTTCAGACAGGGCAAGATTGGAAGGGGGTCAAATAGTATGGTGCGTATAACAGTGACGGCATGCAGAACTCCAAACTGGGCTTACCACCACCACGTCATCGACTTGGCATACTGTACCAAGCACCTACGTTGACGCACACAGCCATGCTGATACTACGTGAGCCAGCCGCGTTTGTACCGCTGTGTTGTCTTGACTCGGTGCTGCTGGTGATGGGTGGCGAAACCAAACGCGACTGCGAGCAATCACGTGGAGACACTTGTCGCTGATGATGCCGATGCCTCCTCACTGAGTCGAATCACTCCGCCTCGTCTTGTCGCTGATTTTGCCTTTTGCATGTGGACGCTCCAACTGTAATCACAGTTGTCTCTGACGACGCTGATGCGTATCATCATTGAGGGATTTGCCCACACCTGGCGCGCAAACCTGCTTGGTCCGATTGCGCTATGGCACTCAGTGAGGAACCCTGGGAGCTTTTTTCTCTTTTGGCTCCAGCCAACAAGAAGCTCTCAGTCGCTAAGCGTAGGATGGCAGTCTGTGTGTCTACGGCGTAGCATCCCACGTGCGAGCTATTCGAGACTGAGCCCTCCTTCAGCCATCCTCATTCCTCAATTCACCTCGTCCTCCGCAATCAGCCAGCCAACCCACCCGACGAGCAACAACCAACGCTCCCTCCACCAAGCTGCCACAGTGCACCACACAGCGCAGAAGCGATGGCTGCATCCAACACCAACGACCAGAAGGAGGTCAAGTACGAGTCCAGCGCGACGATGATGGCCCACGGCCCGCACGCGCTCCACAGCGACGTCGCCGCCAAGTTCGAAACCGCGCTCGGCCGCGCGCTCCCGCAGATGGAGGTGCGCTTCGCGAACCTGTCGGTGTCGGCCGACATCGTCGTGTTCGAAGACGACAGCCCCAAGTCCGAGCTGCCCACGCTCGTCAACAGCGTCAAGAAGAGCTTGTCCAAGCTGTCGGCGAAGAAGCACACGGGCCGCAAGGAGATCCTCAAGAACGTGAGTGGCGTGTTCAAGCCCGGCTCGATCACGCTGCTGCTCGGCCAACCGGGCTCCGGCAAGTCGTCGCTCATGAAGATCCTGAGCGGCCGCTTCCCGATGGCCAAGAACATCACGCTCGAGGGCGACGTCACGTACAACGGCGTGGCGCAGAAAGAAATCACGAAGCGCCTGCCGCAGTTCGCGGCGTACGTGAACCAGCGCGACAAGCACTTCCCCACACTCACGGTCAAGGAGACGCTCGAGTTCGCGCACGCGTTCTGCGGTGGCGAATTGAGTCGACGCGGCGAGGAGTTACTGAGCCAGGGCACCCCGGAGGAGAACCTGGCGGCGCTGGAAGCTGCGGAAGCCATGTTCGCGCACTACCCGGACATCATCATCCAGCAGCTCGGGCTGCAGAACTGCCAGGACACGATCGTGGGCAACGCCATGCTCCGCGGCGTCTCGGGCGGCGAGCGCAAGCGCGTGACCACGGGCGAGATGGAGTTCGGCATGAAGTACGTGACGCTCATGGACGAGATCAGCACGGGGCTCGACAGCGCGGCGACCTACGACATCATCAAGACGCAGCGCAGCATCGCCAAGAAGTTCCGCAAGACCGTGGTGATCGCGCTGCTGCAGCCGTCGCCCGAGGTCTTTGGGCTCTTCGACGACGTCATGATCCTGAACGAGGGCGAAGTGATGTACCACGGTCCGCGCGACGAAGTGGAGACGCACTTTGAGAGTCTGGGCTTCGTGCGTCCTGCCGGCCGCGACTTGGCCGACTACCTGCTGGACCTGGGCACAAACCAGCAGCACCAGTACCAAGTGGCGCTCCCTTCGAACAGCGTCAGCAAGAAGCATCCGCGCGTCGCGAGCGACTTCGCCGAGCTCTTCCGCCGCTCGCAGGTGCACGTGCGCATGCTGCAGGCGCTGGACGCGCCGCACGACCCGGAGCTGCTCGCGAACGTCGGCGCGCACATGGACCCGATGCCGGAGTTCCGCCAGTCGTTCTGGGAGAACACATGGGTGCTCATGCGCCGCCAGATGATGGTCACGATGCGCAACACGGCGTTCCTGCGCGGCCGCGCGCTCATGGTGGTCGTCATGGGGCTCATCTACTCGAGCACGTTCTACCAGTTCGACCCCGCGAACGCGCAGGTGGTGATCGGCATCATGTTCCAGGCGATCCTGTTCCTGTCGCTCGGCCAGGCGTCGCAGATCCCGACGTTCATCTTCGCGCGCGACATCTTCTACAAGCAGCGCGCCGCCAACTTCTACCGCACGTCGTCCTACGTGCTCTCGTGCTCGGTGAGCCAGCTGCCGCTGGCGCTAGGCGAGAGCGTGATCTTCGGTTCGCTCGTGTACTGGATGTGCGGCTTCGTGGCGACCGCGCAGTCCTACTTCATCTACCTGGGGCTGCTCGTCCTGACGAACCTGGCGTTCGCGGCGTGCTTCTTCTTCGTGGCGGCGATCGCGCCGGACTTGCACATCGCCAAGCCCATGTCCATGGTCGCGGTGCTCTTCTTCGTCATGTTCGCGGGCTTCGTGATCACCAAGGGCCAGATCCCCGACTACTTCATCTGGATCTACTGGCTCAACCCGATCGCCTGGTGTCTGCGCGCCGTGGCCGTGAACCAGTTCCGCTCGGCGTCCTTCGACGTCTGCGAGTACGAAGGTGTCGACTACTGCGCCAAGTTCGGCAAGCACATGGGACAGTACCAGCTCGCGCTCTTCGACGTGCCGGACCAGAAGAACTGGATGTGGTTCGGCATGGTGTTCATGCTCTCGAGCTACGTCTTCTTCATGACGCTGAGCTGGCTCGTGCTCGAGTACAAGCGCTACGAGAGCCCCGAGCACACGTCGCTGAAGAAGAAGACTGTGGACGAGGACGAAGAAGAAGCGAACTACCAGCTCGTCGCGACCCCGAGAAGCGGCGGCACGTCACCAGGCTCGTCTTCGACAGGAGGTGATGAGATAGTACTAGACGTGATCAACCCCACTGGTCGCGAGAAGAACTTTGTGCCCGTGGCGCTGTCGTTCACGGACTTGTGGTACTCGGTGCCACTGCCGAGCAACCCGAAGGAGAACATCGACCTGCTCAAGGGCATCACCGGGTACGCGCTTCCAGGCACGATGACGGCGCTGATGGGCTCGTCCGGCGCCGGCAAGACCACGTTGATGGACGTGATCGCCGGTCGCAAGACGGGCGGCCAGATCCGCGGCCAGATCCTGCTGAACGGCTACGAGGCGACCGACCTGGCGATCCGCCGCTCCACGGGCTACTGCGAGCAGATGGACATCCACTCGGAGGCGTCGACGATCCGCGAGGCGCTGACGTTCAGCGCGTTCCTGCGCCAAGACGCCAGCGTGCCTGCGAGCACCAAGTACGACTCGGTGAACGAGTGCCTGGACCTGCTGGACATGCACGACATCGCAGACCAGATCATCCGCGGCAGCTCCGTGGAGCAGATGAAGCGGCTGACGATCGGCGTGGAGCTCGCGGCGCAGCCGAGCGTGCTCTTCCTGGACGAGCCGACCAGCGGTCTGGACGCGCGCTCGGCCAAGGTGATCATGGACGGCGTGCGCAAGGTGGCGGACTCGGGCCGCACGATCGTGTGCACGATCCACCAGCCGTCGTCCGAGGTGTTCTTCCTGTTCGACAGCCTGCTGCTGCTCAAGCGCGGCGGCGAGACCGTGTTCTTCGGCGACCTGGGCGAGAACTGCCGCAACCTCATCAACTACTTTGAAGCCGTGCCGGGCGTGTTCCCGCTGTCTGTGGGCTACAACCCGGCGACGTGGATGCTCGAGTGCATCGGCGCCGGCGTGGGCAACGCGGCAGGCGGCGGCGTGGACTTTGTGCAGTACTTCCAGGCGAGCGAGAACAAGCGCCTGCTGGACGCGACGATCGCGCAGGAAGGCGTGGGTCGTCCGGCGCCGGGCACGCCGACGCTCAGCTTCACGCAGAAGCGCGCGGCGAGCAACGCGACCCAGATGCGCGCGCTCGTGAAGCGGTTCCTGGACATGTACTGGCGCACGCCGTCGTACAACCTGACGCGCTTCGTGGTCACGACGATCCTGGCGCTGCTCTTCGGCCTCGTGTTCGTGAACGCTAGCTACACGTCGTACCAGGGCATCAACGCCGGCGTGGGCATGGTGTTCATGTCCACGCTCTTCAACGCCGTGATCTCGTTCAACAGCGTGCTGCCCATCGCGTCCGAGGAGCGCGCGTCGTTCTACCGCGAGCGCGCGTCGCAGACGTACAACGCGCTCTGGTACTTTGTGGGCTCGACCATCGCGGAGATCCCGTACACGTTCGCGAGCGGACTGCTCTTCTCGGTCATCTTCTACTGGATGGTGGGCTTCACGGGCTTCGGCTCGGCCGTGCTCTACTGGGTCACCACGTCGCTGCTCATCCTGCTGTCGACGTACATGGGCCAGTTCCTGGCGTACGCCATGCCGAGCGTCGAGGTGGCGGCGATCATCGGCGTGCTCATGAACTCGATCTTCTTCACGTTCATGGGCTTCAACCCGCCGGCGGGCAACATCCCGCAGGGCTACCACTGGCTCTACACGATCACGCCGCAGCGCTACCCGCTGGCCGTGCTCGTGGCGCTCGTGTTCGCCGACTGCCCGGACATGCCGACGTGGGACGAGGCCTCGCGCACGTACAGCGGCGGCGGCTCGCAGCTGGGCTGCCAGCAGGTCACGGACACGCCCGTGCGCTTCGACCACATCACTGTGAAGGAGTACGTGGAGACCGTGTTCAACATGAAGCACGCCGACATCTGGGCCAACTTTGGCTACATCTTCGTGGCGATCGTCGTGTTCCGCGTGCTCGCGCTGCTCTCGCTGCGCTTCATCAACCACCAGAAGAGATAGAGATAGGGAGAATACATCATACTACTACTGCATGAACGATTCATAGATCATCGATAGATAACGACGCACAATTACGTCCTTTGCGCTTTAGCTGTTCATAGGAAATGATCAGCGGTTTTCCGTCTGGTCACGAGCATTATTGTTACCACTCAACCTCAGCGAGCCGAAGCCAGCTTCGGCGCTGTGAATTTGCATTTGCGTGGAGCTGGAGGCGCCGCCGACGCGCTTCCGTTGTGAGCTGTTGTTGCTGTTGCGGCCAAGGTGGAGTTGTGTGTTCTTGGCGTTTGTTGTGATTGTGAAGTTCTCACCGCAAATGACCTTTTAAAGCTCCTGCGACCACGGATGATGGTCACGGTGACACCCACTAAACCACTCGACAAGTGTCTCACATTTGAAACCGACAAATGTGCAAATCTCCTACAAACACCAAGTCAAAGTGCTACTACGGTACTACTCTGCATTCGTACAAACCTCCTACAAACACCAAGTCAAAGTGTCACTACGGTACTACCATTTTAGACTTGATCTTTGTATGCGTTGTGTATTTCTGAAAACTCCATATCTGGATATGGAGTTTTTGAAAACGTCAGCACGTTCTGGACTGGTTGGAAATTGATCCTGACCCTGATTTCAGCAGAATTCGTATTTTTCCAAAAATCACGCCACGTCTATCGCGCCGTGGAAGATTACTTCCAATTACAATTGCGCGCTTTCTTCCGGAAAGCAGCAGACGCGAAAGAAGAAGAAGAAGAACAAGCAGCAGCAGCAGCACCTCCACCTCCTTCTTCCCCCCTCCGTCGCTGTATCTCTCTGTCCTCATTCTCCTCCACCAGCAGACCCAGCGCTAGTCATCACCAGAGGCCCACAACCGCTCGCTCCCTCCGCCCCTCCCCCCTTCATGGCGCGCAGCCTCAGCAACAGCAGCAAGCGCGGCGGGACCGCGCTGTCGAACGCGGGGCCGGCGTCCAGCGTCGGCTTCAGCGCGTTCCTCATGGACGAAGTGCCGGACTTCAACGCGCGCCCGCAGAAGAACGGCGCCAAGCCCGCCGCGACGAGCGCGAATCTCTTCCACAGCGGCGTGCCGATCGCGATGCCGAACGCCCTCCCCGCGCTCTCGGCGAACAAACCGAGCGCGGGTTCAGTAACAACAGGTGCAACAGCAACAGCAGTAGCAACAGTCCCTTCCGCCAGTGGTTCCGCGCTGTCGCCCCCTGTCGTCGTTGTAGCCACTGCGCAGCATAGAGACGTGAAGCGAGAAAAGGACGACATCCCTGTGCTCGAGGCGACGAAGTACGGCGAGTTCTACTCGGACGACGACGACGACGATGATGACGATGATGACGATGGCGTGATTGTCGGCGGCGACGACGATGACGACAGTGACGACGACGACGGCGAGGAAGCAGGCAACGACGTGTTCAACGAGGACGTGCCCGTGCTGCAGACGCTGGAAGACGCGCAGGCGTACCAGCGGTCGCTCGGCTCGAAGAAGTTTTCGTGGCGCGAGTCGTCGCGGCAGGTGACGAAGCGCAGGAAGTCGAAGGCCAAGCAGACCCAAGTGCCCGACCCGGAGGTGCTGCTGCGCATGTCGTCTGCGACAGAGTTCAGCAGCTCGTACTCGACCAGCGGCTCGCTCATCTCGCGGAAGGAGCCGCTCGTGGTGGTCGACAAGCAGATCGTGCGCTCCGGCTGGCTGTACAAGCAAGCGGACATTTTGTACGTATGCCTTTCGTGTTTGTTGGTCTGGGGGGAGGGGGGGGTATGCGTATGCGGTCGAAACAGGAGGGCGACTGACCAAATCCTTGTTTCATCATGTGTGTCTTCTGATATAGGAAAACATGGAAGCGCCGCTACTTTGTGCTGATCAAGCGCACAAACACGAGCACGGGGGAGTTCTCCGCGACGCTCCAGTACTACAAGGGGACGAATTTCGCCAAGCTACGCGGAGAAATCAGTTTACAGGATGCACCAATCGCAGTTCGGTTCCTGGAGGCGTACGAGACCAAGCGACCGTACTGCTTTGAAGTTGCGGGTTCCGGCTTTTCGTATGTGTGCCAAGGTGCAGGGGATGAAGATGTCAGCGCTTGGGTGTGCCACTTGCAGAGTTTATCAGGCAGCGCAGGGGAGATGGCAGCATCCGCTATTGGCACAGCAGCAGCCGGGGGACTTCAACCTGGAGGGATCTCGGGAGGCTCGATGGACGACCGCAGTATCCGGATTGTGGCGGAGCTGCGTCGCCTGCTGCACACATCCAAGTCAACAGAGGCGGCGAAGTGTCGAAGCTTCATTAAGAACTTTGACTGCCGCAGCACTGGGGCACTGCGCCAGTTCCGCGACTTCCACGCTACGCTCACGAACGCGATCATGAAGGACCACGCGAGCCGGATCATGAGTCTCCTGGAAGAAACGAATTCCGGAGAGTCAACGTCAAGCGCGAAATCGCCTGCACCAATCACACTCAGCGATGTGCGGTCAGCAGTGTCTCGTCACGTGGAAGAAGTACTTTATGTGCCGCTGCAGGACCAAATTCACCTGTTCCTGCGTCGCGCGTTCCAAGAAGAAGAGTCTGCGATTAACCGCAAAGTGCGCTGGCTACAGGGAAAAGATCAGACGTACTACAACATCCCTCTGCACCAGATCTCGTGGAAAGAGTGGCGCAGAGCGTCGAAAGTGCTGGCGCAGATCGGTCATATTGCTCTGCCGTCTGCAAAGTACGACGTGCTCATGCACACTATCACCGCGATTCAAGCCACGTTTGACGAAGACCACAACAAGCTGGCGGACGTGGAGCCTCTCGAGACAGACGACATCATCCCGATCTTCACGTACGTGCTCGCGAACAGTGGTCTGGAGAATCTGTTGTCGGTGAAAACACTGTTGACCGAGCTGAATGGGTCGTGGGCAGTTGGCGGATCACTTGACGACGGCGCTGCGCTGAGCGTCTTGAACCACGCAGTCGATTTCATTTCCAACGTGAGCATTCCGGCCGTACTGGAGGACATTTTCAAAGACCAGATCACGCTCTCGATCGATGGGGATTGGCGTCGTGTGCTTGAATTCGAAGCGGAGCCGACGTATCGTTACGGTGCGATCGTGCACAACATCTCGCCGCATGGCTATTCAGCAGTGGGTACGAAAATCACGCGCGGGTTCGTGCTCGTGACGGTCAACGGGCAAAACGTGGTGTTGTGGCCATTCCAAGATATCGCGACGCTGCTGAAAGAGTCGACACATCCGCACCGATTGGCGTTCATTCCAGCGAGCAGCTACTTCAAGATCCTCACATCGAACAAGTCGCTGTGGAACGTCGCTTTGATTCACGCCTGCCAGCGTGGCGATGTGTTCAGCGTGCAAATGCTTCTCGCTAACGGTGCTGACGTCAATTACGTGGCTCATGAGTGTGGAGGAAACACCCCGCTGCACATCGCAGTTAGCTCGCTCCATTTCAACGTTGTATCGTACATTTTGCAGCATGGCGCCAAGGTCAAGGCCATCGGCGAGTACGGACGCACCGCGCTGCACATGATCGGCGCCCCATGCACTCTACCCTCTGCTTCGTCTTCGTTCGGCGCTTCGGCTGTGGGTGCTACGCTGCGCAGTGGTGCCAATGGATCGCTCCGCCCAACCGACAAGATTGTGATGATCATCAAGAAGCTGTTGGCGCACGGTGCAGAGCTGGAAACTGTGGATATCTACGGCAACACGCCGCTGATGCTGCTTGCAGAGAAGGGATGCTTGCACGGGATCGACGTTCTGATAGAAGCGGATGGGCACTTGGATTTGAACGCAAGGAATTGGAAGAGCGGCATGAACTCGCTGGCGCTGGCATCCCGAGCAGGAAGGTACGAAGTCGTCGAAGCTCTTCTGGACTACGGCGTTCAAGTGGACATCTACACGCTGCGTGGCGAGTCAGCTCTGCATTTCGCTGCCGGGATCGCGAACCGGGAGATTTGTAAAATATTGGTGGAAAAAGGGTGCAACATTGAGGCGCGAACTAACCAGGGTCTGACGCCGCTCATGGTTGCTGTCGGGAAAGGGCAGGGACTGACTCCAAGCGGGAAATCTGCGGTCCTGAAAAGCAGGACGCACATATCGGATCTTCGCAGCAGCAGCACGCACGTGGATGAATCGTCTGTGATTGAAACGATCGATTTCTTCCTGGAGAGCGGCGCCGACAAAGAAGCCGTTTGCGAGCTGTATCGGCTCCCTCTTCACTACGCTGCGCTGTACGGCAACCCATACATTTACGAGCACCTGCTGGCCAAAATGGGCGGCAACGCGGCTGGCGAGATTCGAGACATTTTCGGGGAGACTGCGAACTCGATGGCTGAGCTGAACCGACCTTCTGAGATCGCCAGCGATATTACCGACCCAGAGACAGTTGAAAACGAAGAAGGAGAGGACGACGACGATTCGGATGACGACGATGATGACGAGAATGAAGACATTCCAATGTCGCTGACCGAGTGCAAGAGCGCGAACATCGAAGCGGTGGTGGTGTCCAGCGATATCGTGACGGAGGAGCGTGACGGCGTGATCGAGATCGTGGCGGGAACTTTCCGCGCGATTGTCGACATGCTGCTCCAGGCTGACATGTATCGTGTGGACGAGATGGATGCCTTCATTGGGTACTGCGAAAACGTGGCGTACAGTCGCGACATGGTTGATTATTTGCGGGTACGTTACCAATTTTGTTGATATGACATGGTCCATTTGTCGGAGGAACGACGTAATAACTGATGTTTTGAATGATGTATGTATGTTATGTATGTAGGAGCTGCTGGCTCGTCACGCGGGAACGCCGGAAGGCTTTTACGTCCGGCGCATGGTGCTGCATGCGCTCAACAGGATCGTGCAGAACATGAAGCACAAGGTGGAGTGCGACATGGAGGAATGCAACTACGTGAGCGATTTCTGCAGCGAGCTGTTTCCGTTCAGCATCGACGACGATCCGCAGTGTGCGCAATGGCTCAGTGCGTCGCTGCTGCCACTGTTTGTCGACGCGTGCCGGACGCAGCGCATGCAGGAGTTCCAGATCATTTCGTACTGTGAAGAAGAGTACACGTCGCTCAAGCAGTTTCTGGTCTTTGCCAAGCAGAGCAACCCGGACCTGAAGTTCCTGGACGACGACCTCTTTGCCACCGCCACGGGTATCGAGATCATCTCTGAGAGCATGCGCAGACGCCTGTCGGTCGCTGGCGTGTGGACTGGCGAATCGAAGAAGTCGTTTGTCGTGAAGACCGATGAGAACGGACCGCCCCAACTCGAGCGTGTAGCCAGCAGCAGCAGTAGTGCTATCACTCCATGGCAGCCACGCGGCTTGAACCGCGCGCTCCAAGGCGACCGAGGAAGCCGAGCATGGTGCGTTTGCATGTTCCATATCATTTTGGAGGTTTGGCTCGGTTGATTTTGTTACTGATGGACGTGTTTCCAACCACAGGATCTTGGATTTGGATGCGAGTGTGATCGCGCAGCAGATCACGTTGTTCCAGCACTACCTCTTCAGCAAGATCAAAGGTGTGTGTGATGTGTATGTGTGGGAAACTGACTGTGGGTTTGTTGGGAACTGACGATTGATTCCTCATCGTTATTGCAGTGTCCGAAATCATGGCGTCCAAGAAAAATGCGGAGAAGACCCCAGCGTACCAGCGCCTCCGCCTGCTGCACAACCACATCTCGGTGTGGGTGGTCAGTCAGATTCTCGCCCGAGACGATGTGGACCAGCGCGCGGAAGTCCTCTCGTACTTCATCAAGGTACAGTAGGCGTCACGCATACAAAAATGTTGGAGCTGACCTAATGATGGCATCTCACCTTTGTGCTTCTTCCTTGACGCTCGCACGATTCTAGGTCGCTGGAGTGTTGCTGAAACCACTGCAGAACCTGGACGGCTTCATGGCTGTGATGAACGCGACCAACGATTCCTCCATCTACCGCCTGAAGAAAACGTGGGGGCGCTTGTCACCGCAAGCTCGCGATTTGTGGCACGATCTGAAACAGTACACGGAGAAAGGAGCGAGGTATGTGCTTTCTTACGAGAATATCCTTAGTTTGATGGAGTTGAACCAAGACTGACATTTTCTTTCCTGCTCTAGACCATTGAACAAGCTGACAAAGGAAGGAAGCCCACCGCTGATCCCGTACATGGGCGTTGTGATCCAGAACATCATCGCTCTCCAAGAGTTCCCGGACCGTGTGGAAGGTGATCTGATCAACTTCAAGAAGGTGAGTGATGCAGCATTTGGTTGTCGTTTTCAGAATTTCGAAATGGCTGATTGTTGCTTTGTTGTATCATATTAGATTCGCTCCATTGGCGGCTTGATTCGAAAGTTCCTGACGTTCCAGAAAGCTGCATACTTGCTGCCCACGGACAAGCGAGTGTTGGTACGTTTGATCATCTCGTACCTCCCTTTTCTTTGTATTGGTAGTCTCAGTAGCTGACTCGTGTTTTTGTCAACCAACAGGACTACATTTGCACATCGGTGCAGTATCCAAATGCTGATGCGTGCTTCGCTCGCTCACTGAAGGTCGAACCGAGAGTCGAGGCGCCAACCAGCGGCTCATAAGCTCACCCATTCATCCATTCACCATTCATCACACGAAGCGCCAGCTCCCCACTTTCCAGTAAAGTACACACCCTCACTCAGCTCGCACTACACTACATTACAACACTACCGAGCGAGCGAGCGAGCGAAATCCCCCCTTTATGATGCATCGAAGAAGAAGCACTGCGTACGTACCAATTTTGCCATTGTGGTATGATTCTCCCTCCGAGTCCTCAGAGGGAGACACGTGAACAAGAAACGAGAAATATGTCCAGTGACTGCTGTGAAAGCAACAGCAGAGAGAGAGAGAGAAAATTAAAACGTATGGAGTAAGTGTTGCACTCTGGTGGTCGGTTGATATCCTTTGCTTTGTTTACTCGCTGCAGCAGTGTTGTTTGTTTCCGGCAATCTTCCGACTGGCGGTGGCAACGAGACTTATTAGAAGTCCTCCACCGAGAGCATCCCGCCTTTCCTGCCGCTGCCACGACCACGCCCTCGACCACGCCCTCGACCACGTCCTCGCCCGCGACCGCGTCCGCCCCGCCCGTGCTTCACGAGATCGATGTGCTTCATCCGACCCATCTTCATCTCCGTCAGGTTGTTCAGGAAATCGTCGCAGAGCACACAACCGATGTACGTCGTCTGCCCGTCTTTCAGCGGCGACTTGTCCTTGTGGAACTCCACTTCGAGAGGCGTCGAGCCGCAGTCGTCGCAGCTCTCGTCTTTCCGGGTCTTAATGTTGTGGATCGGCGTCGCTGTCGTCCGGAACTTGATCAGCAGATTGCAGGTGTTGCACGCCATTTTCCAGTTCGGCTTGCTGTTCACGTCCAAGACCATCGTGCCCGTGCACGGCAGCGCCTCCGGGTTGTCGCTCCCGCCGACGCACATGAACACCCCGTTGCGCGTGAGCGAGTGCTTGCAGGTCGGGTGCAAACAGGAGTCGCAGCCCATTTTGTCCATGTTGTCGAACGGCGGGTTGTTGTAGCAGTATGGACACAGCGGGTACGATTTACCCATGGCTTTCTCCGTGTTCCCGAGCGAAAAGAGCACGAGCTCAAACTGGTCGAGAGGACAGCGAAGCTCCTTGTAGAGCTTGATCGTGCCGTTCTGCGGGAGGTTGTACGTCTCATTGCACGCGGCGCAGTGCAGTCGCTGCGGCTTGAGCTTGACGTACTTCATGTAGCGCGAGCACTTGCCACACTTGGACAGCGGTTTCCCGGTCGCAGCGAGCGGAGAGAACGTCGCCTCGAAAAGCGAGTCCATGAGCGCGATCTTCCTCACAAAGTACTCAAACTTCTTCTTGAACAGCGCGAGCGAGTGCGCCAGCACCTCTTCCTTCGATGCGACGCCCTTCGCGATCAGCGTGCACTGCTCTTCGATCGCCGCTCGCGCGCGCGGCAGGACCAGCTCCGGATCCACCTTGTAGTAGCCGTGCACGAGCACAATGCCCAGGTTCGTCGGCACGAGCGTTCGTCCGCTGCCCAGCTGCACGTAGTTGCGCTCGCAGATGTTGTTGATGTGCGCAGGGATACTCGCGTCCGTGCCGATGCCGTTCTTCTCCATGAGCCCGATCAGCTCGGACTCGGTCAAGTACCCAGGCGGCGACGTCTGTCCGTTCCTCACTTTCACCGAAATCAACGGAATCACTTCGCCTGTCGTGAAATCAGGGAGATACGTATCCGAGAGCGACGACGACGCCAGCACTTCCGTGAAGCCTTTCTTGACCACTTGGTGCCCGGAGACGCTGAACGACTCGCCGCCGCAGGAGAACTGCACTTTGGTCGAGAGCAACCTAAAAGGCACGAGAAGAGCGCGGTTAACACCTTGCACATGAACTATAGTAAGAGAACGATCCAGCAGACAAGCACACTCACTTGGCGTCGGGCGAGACCGTCGCGATGAAGTACCGCGTGATGAACTCGTACAGGCGACCCATGTCGCCAGCGAGCTCCGCAGGTCCGGCAGAGCGCTCCGGAGTGATCGGCGGGTGGTCGCCGACATCCACTCCTTTCTTGGGACGCTGGAAGTCGCCATTCAGCAGCTTTTGCACGTGGTCGCCCCAGTACTGAATGCACAGGATCACACGGTAAAGCCATTAATGCGCTCATTAGCAAAACAGGAACCAAGAGTATAGCCAAGCACGGGTGATTACCCATACCGGGTTCGACACGTGGTGCGACAGCGTGCTGCGAATGTCGTAGCTGTCTGGGTACGACGTGCTCTCAGTTCGAGGGTACGAGATATAGCCCTGCAAGTACAACCGCTCGGCATATTGCATCGTGGTGTACGGCCCCATCGCAAGCGTCTTGGACGCAAGCTACAGATAACGAGCAGCACCAGCAAAGATATACCATTACGTTAGCGAATGGAGAGCCGCACTCCGGAAGACTCACAACCTCAAAGTGAAAGCTCAAACACTAACACTCGCCTGCAGCAGCGTGACCGTGTTCAGCGGCGTTGGACGGGAGCGCGCGGCTTCAGACTTCTTCACATTCACGACTGTCATCTTTCCTAAAGTGCCATAGAAAGCAAGCAAGTGAGAACGAGCCCAATAACGATCGTGCCCATGCTTGAAAGGGCAAAAGCACGTACCATCATCCTGCACGAGTCCGTGGAACGTGACGACTGCCTAAAAGTCCATTCACAAGCACAAATACGCGCGAACGTAAGTCATGAGCAAAGCCCGAAACACACTCTGCGCCTGCTGTGACTCTACTGAGTAGAACCAAGGGCTCGACTCGCCAGTATCTCTCCTTTACCTCGTGGTCGAAGAGGCGAGCGCGGTCCCACTCGGGTCGCACACTTTGCCCGCCTTTCATCAGCTCCGTAGCCAAAGTCCAGAACGATTCCGGCTGGAATTGCTGGATCTACATACCGAATAACAGCATCAATGGCAACTGAGAACAACACTCATAGCTCATATATCCGCATCGAGGTAGTCAGAAGCAAGCAGCGTACCTCATCATGGCGATCCACGCAGAAGCCGAGCGTCGGCGTCTGGCACGGGCCGTAAGATACGAGCGTCGAGTCCAAATCGCCGTAGCGGCCCTGGAAGTAGCGCGTCTGGAAGCGCGAGAACGCGACACCGACCTTCAGATCCATCTCTTGACGCGCGTCGACAGACAGCGCTTCCTATACACATCATGGGTCAGAAGAGCACACTTTTCATAAGAATACCATTTACAACCTGCCTCCCAACCGCATTTGCTTTCGGCTGCTCCCATACATTCTCATTGGGTAGCGTCAGGTTCTCGATTGCCTTCTTGATGTCCGGCCGGTTCACCGCTGAGAACTTGGCACGCAGGATGATCGGCTCGCCGTTCGCCTGCTTCTTCATGCGGGGCTTCACGGCCTCGATCACCTCAAAGCAAATGTTCTCGCCCTGATGTCACACACACAATGCACACAGAAGCAACAACAATAACAGTGTGATAGCAACATCAAATATAATTATCTGACATAGGCAGAAATTCAAGCTGGACTTGCAGCTCACCTCGCGATCGCAATCCAGCCACAGCACCAGCACATCGACGCCCTTGCTCTCCACCTGCAGCTGTCTAATTCAACACATACACACACTCAGCGGATAAGCGAAGTGTACCAGTCGCCACTCTGAAACATCTGCATCCGCACCTGTGCACCGCCGGGGACTCGGACTTCTTGACGGTCGGCGCCGTGAAGAGCGTCGCGGGGTCCACGCCGTCCCAGCTCGCGTACTCGGGAGGGAAGTCGCAGCTGTACATGTGGCCCGTCACCGACGTCACCTGGTCACACACGCACGCAGTCATAAAACCGTCAGATTTTCCTAGTACGCATTCCGACAGCATGAGTTTGTAGAAGTGATAGAAAGCCTTCCACATCACGCACTTTGAAGAGGCAGGGCTGGCGCTGGAACTCCCCCGGGAACTCGTGGATGGGCGTCTTGCCCGCGCGCGGGTGGTACGCGGCGGTGGCGAGCGCGCGCGCGATCGAGTCGGCGATGCTCGGCTTCTCCGCGACCATCAGCACGGTGCGCATCTTGCTATCGCCTCTTTCTCTCTCGCGCGCTGGCTGCTTGGTGGGCTTGGTGGCGAAATGGCAGTCCGAGCTGATCGAGTCGAACAACGCACAGCACCACCACAATTTCCAGTTGACGCCTCGAATAACGAGTATGCGTTTTTAAGAATGTATAGACCGGTATTTTTAATAAACGTGGTGGCTTATTTCATAAAGAGTTAGAAAAAGCAGAGAGAGTTTGTATCGAAAGGGAAGATCTTGCATCTCACTTCAACCTGCTCAGCTAAATCCTCTGTGAATAACAAACAGCACTATCAATCGAGCGAGGAACCACCACCTCACCAATACGAACATGTGGCAGCGCAACGTGGCAGCGAAGCAAGACGCACAACGAACAGGCAAAGCCATCATGAGCAGCACCAGCAAAGACGGCGGCGCTGGAGTTGACGCCACGCCCGCCCGCCCTCGCGCTCGCAGCAGGAGCCGCGGTGGCGCAGGCGCAGGTCTGAACGTGGACGTCGGCTCGCTGCTGCTGCTCATCGGCGGCGTATTCGCGGTCGTGTCGGCGCTGCTCGCGCGCCAGGGCTTCACAGGGAGAGACCACGGTGCGTTGCGTTCTTGTATGAACTGATGAAATGGACTCTGGATGCAGTGTACTTACATGGCGCATGTTGTATGTGTGTGTACGCAGTGGTGGGCATTGACCTCGGCACGACGTACTCGGTGGTGGCGATTTCGCAGAAGAACAACGTGAGCGTGATTCCGGACGCGTTCGGCCACGTGATCATCCCGTCGATCGTCGCGTTCCTCCCAGGAGGCGGTACGTTTGTTTGAAACATACATACGCTCTCTTTGTGGATACACAGGCACAATGGCGCTTATGGCGTGGTCAACTGCTGTGCATTGTGGATGCTGCAGATGTGCTCGTGGGACGTCAAGCGCGCGCGCACCGCACGAAAGACCCCAAGCACACGATCTTCAACGCCAAGCGCTTCATCGGACGAACGTAATGCCGTTAACCATTTGCCAGCCAAGTGAACATGTGCGTGGCTCATATATACAGGTGACTCACATTCGATTGCTATTTGTGTGTGTGCGTATGTCTCTCTCACTCTCTACCAGATACGACGACGTGAAGCAGTCGAAGGATGACGAGTCCTACGAATACACAGTCGCACGAGCGTCGCAATCAGCGCTAGAGAGCGGCGTCTGCTTCCAGTTGAGTCTGCCAGGACACACAAAGTGCGTCACACCAGTCAGCATTGGAAGTGCCATTGTGCGCCATCTGCGAGCCATGGCGCACAGTTTTGTGGGGCACGACCAGGTACACCCAGCACTTCGCTCTGCTTTGAGTATTGTTATCACTAGGACACTAATGGCGAGTTCTTACTAACTACCGGTATGGCCGTGCGCATTGCGAACTTAGATCACCAAGGCTGTGATCGCGGTCCCCGTGGACTTTGACGCGAAGCAGCGCGCTGCGACCCAGCAGGCTTTCGCCGCCGCGGGGCTGCAGGTGTCGCGCATTCTCGAAGAGCCGACGGCCGCCGCGATCGCCTACGGGCTGCACCAGGACGCGTCCGTGAACTTCATCCTCGTGTTCGACTTTGGCGGCGGCACCCTGGATGTATCGCTGCTCTTCACACGCTCAGGCTCGATCAGCGTCGTCGACACGATCGGCGACAACCACCTTGGAGGTATGGAAGGAGGACGCACCTACGCTCACAAGCCGCGTTGGTCATGCTGCTGGACGTATTGCCTAATCCATTGTCTCGATGGTATTCGTTATCAGGCGAGGATATTGATTCCCAAGTCGCAAAATTCCTCACAGAAGCGATTGCCGCGCGAATCGGCACGACGCTGACCTCGATGGCGTCCGACATGGAAGAGACCGACAGGTAGGCAGGCCTCTGTCTTTGGATTTGTGTTGGATTTGTGTGTGTGTGTGTGTGTGGCTAATCTCACATATCGATTGCTCGTGATACAATAACGATGCCCAGTGAGCTCCATGAAGACCCCGAGCAGCTGCCGTGCACGCCCGCAGGCATTCGGCGCGCAGCGGAGCTCTTGAAGCGCACGTTGAGCACAGAGATGAGCGGCAGTGCATCATGTATTGTCCAGCGCAGCGGGACATTGCTGCAAGCGGCCGAGAAAGTCACAATCGACATGACGCGCGCGCAGTTTGAAGACATTTGCGCAGAGATCCTCAAGCGGACGCTCACCCCCGTGCAGGAGATCATCGGCGCGAACCACATGACACCCGAGGAGATCGACGCCGTGGTGCTGGTCGGCGGCTCGTCGCGCATCCCCTGGGTGCGGGAACACCTCGCCGAGCTCTTTGACGGCCGCGCACCGCTCTGGGACATCGATCCCGATGTCGCTGTGGCGTATGGCGCGGCGCGCGTCGTCGATTAGTAGCACCAGCAGCAAAGGGGTCATCACACATAGAGACAAGACAAAACACGCTGCCAGCGAATAGAAAAAAGGAACACGACCCAGCGCACATCCAAGCCTCCATTCATCTGTATGCACGAAACACATCGTCATCATCTATATATCCACGCTCTCGCTCGTTCTTCTGTTCTCATACACGAGCCTCTCTTCACGCAAGCGCAATCTTCCGAGAAGTTCCTTAGAAGGTCTTGAAGGCAGTGGTAGCTGCTCGCACAATGAAACACACACAGAAATGAGGACACAAGACCCAACACGGAGAAAGCACAGCCAAGCACATTGCCTTGTACGCACCAGCCTCTGCGAGGTCCGACGGCGCGTTGCTCGCGTAGTGCTGCGTCAGGTAGTCGAGCGCGAACTGCTGCACGCGGTCGTTCAGGCCGGCGTCGTCCGCGTCCGCCTTGTAGCTGCGGTGCGCCGCGATCGCCTTGGTGCACGCCAGCAGCCCCATGTAGCCGCGCACGTTCATGTGCTTGTTGATCTCGATCGAGTGCGAGTAGTGCTTGCGCGCCACGCGCAGGTTGTCCAGGCCGCCGAGCGTCGAGTAGATCTACAGGGACAATTCACATTGGTCATGAGTCAGTTACTATCTGCATCTGCATTTTATAGGGATAACATTGACGTACATCGGCGATGCGGCTGTGGAAGATCGCGTCCATCGGGTTGAGCAGAATGAGCTCTTCGTAGCAGAACGCAGCGTAGCGGTACGCGCCAATCGATAAATACGTTTCGGCCAGCTCCACCCACTGTGTTAGTTAGCATCAGCATTAGGCATTCGCAGCAATAGGTCAGTTAACCGAGCGTCGTTCCATACAATGTGGAAAACCCAACAGCAGACAACGTACCGCGCCTTGGTCGGTCTGGAAGCTGCGCAGGAACTCGTTGAGCGCGAGGATGACCTCCGACGTCTTCTTCTGCGCCTTGAGGATCGCGATCTTGCGCTTGCTCACGAGCGCGTTCGCCGAGTTCTCGCTCAGCACCTGGTCGTAGATCGCCTCCGCCTTGGCGAACTCACCGCGTTGCTCCTGTGTAGATGCGATAGGTAGGAAGCAGATCGTCAGTGCACTCTCGATAAGTTTCTATAATTGAGCTACAGAACAATTGACGTACCAACTCCATGCCTTCGAGACGCGCCACACGCGAGCTCTTTGGGAACTGCGCCTTGAGCGCCTGCAGTAGTGGAAACCAGATGCATGATCGACGAGACAAAAACGCGTCAGCAGAGAGAGAGAGAAAGCAATGCGTAACAAGCAACAGGGACACGTACGTTCAAGCACAACTGCGAGGTCGACAGCAACAGCAACAGCAGCATAGAAACACAATAAGAGCAGAGTTGTTAGCGGAATGCAACGCCAGCGGTTGTTGTATGCACAGGCTCAACGCGCGCTCACGTACCTCGGCGAGCTGCTCGTCGTGCAGGTCCAGCGCCGCGATGAACACCTGCTCGTAGAGCGACCAGACTGCACACATACACACAAGATACACGCGCGTTAGCTCCGCGTAAAATCCCACCTATCCTCCGCTGCTCTTTCTCCCCATGAAGGCCAGACGCACTTCACAGCAGACGCGCAGCATGCGCATGCGCATGAGCGATTGAGAACGCCGCTACGTACTGTCGCTTCCGAGGCGCCAGCTGTGGTTCTGGATGAGCAGTTTGCCGTATTTCGCGACCACGCGCGGCGCGCGCAGCTTCTCCTTGCGCACGTACTGCAGCAGCTCCACGTACGCGGCACCGCTGCGCTTGCTCTCGGCGAGCGCCACCTTGGCGTCCAAGTCCGTCACGCCCATGCTGCCTGCTGCTGTTGTTGCTTGATGCTGTTTGATTTTGTATGTGAACGTGGCCAAAGGGGGGCTTCATCATCTGAAATTGGGACCTCGTAAAACCTCTATATAAAGCATAAAGGGTTTTTGTAAACGTACTTTGGGTGAAAATCTTGAATTTTGTATGCCAATAGAGCGTCAAATACTCGCATTGAAAATAAAGAGGCTCTACTTGGCATACTGAAATTAAGTCAGGTTTATAAAACTATTCTCCTCGCACAAACTCGCAAAATGACCAAACTCTCAACAGCGTTACTGACAAAATTGAACCATTTTCCACAAGTCTAAAGCGAAGCTACGCTGAAAAGTCCTCACGTGAAATGCCTGGTCGTGTGGGAGCGCAGCTCGTGGGGCAGGCCCAGGCGCTCCGGGTAGAACGTGTGGCTGCTCGGGTACTCGAGCAGGTTCTCGAGCCGCGCCGAGTAAATGTCCACGTAGCGCTGCACGAAGATCGCGAACTGCGACGGGTACGAGTCGGCGCGGAAGACCGAGCCAAAGTTCGTGTTGATCATGCTCTCCATCGTGTTCTGGAGCTCTTCGTGGATGTCCACCAGGTGGCTCACGAACTCGTGGTTCTAACCATCAGAGACCATCCGAAATATCCAAGGCATCAGTGGCGTTGTCACCATTGTATTGTCTCAAAATCATCATAGACATGGGACCTACCTCAGGCTGGGAGTGGCTTCGAAGCTCGTTCTGGATCTTGCGCATGAGCTCTTCCAGCGCGCTCAGCTACAGGTTGCAATGAATGATACAAACAGGCACAACAAACACTCAACTGGGTCGGATCAAATTGAAACCCCTCCAAAATGGACCAACGCAACCCACCTGGAATGCGAGGAACTGGTACTCTGGCTGGCGCTGGACCTTGATCTCGTCTTCCAGCTCTCTGTAAATGAGAAAAGAAACACGAAAGTTTGGAATGAGTTAGGTACCCTGCTTCTGGCGATGGTGGGTGAATGCACCGTCTCAGAGTTCTGCACGTACCGGATGATCGCTCCCGTGCGCCATCCATTGATGCGCGATGGCTCGACCAAGTCGGAGAACAAACTGTCTCTGTGGATCACAAAACCAAACACACCAGAATCAGCCTACAGAAATGAACTACGGTGAGATTATTGCAAGTAGGGAAGGCGTACCCGATGTAGAGCACGCGGTTGCCGCCCCAGCCCGTCAGGCGCGTCAGGTGGTGCAGACTTCCCTGCGTGTACACCTGGTTCGGCAGGAGCTCTCGCACTCCCTGCCACTGAAGTCATCCGCACACGCGCGCTAAGTTAGCCTCAAGATTTTCCTAAAGAACACTGGGCAAGGTAATTGCGGTAAGAAGACAACTGTACCTGGACTTGCTTGATGTCCGGCTCAAGCAGACGGAACGCGCGATGACGCGTGTAGAAGTCCGGCTTGCGAGCGCTCACGATCACGACCTCAAACAACTGATTCACACACAACAGAACGAGTGTGAGGCCTTTGGATCTGCTGTAAACTGCGAGAGCGAGCAAGTACGCTGACAATACCTCTCGCCAGTCGTCGCCGATCATAAACTTGAGGCCCGCGTCAATGTACTGGAACGAGCTGTTGGTGCACAGAAACATCTTCTTGCCCGATTTCTACAGAGTTGAATGAAGCACATTAGTTTCCCCAATATTTACACAAGACAGCCAGGTTTTGCAGACCAAAACTCACCCGAATGCGCTCCAGGAGTGGCAACAGCGTCGGGTTTGGCTCAATGTACCGCGGCAAGTCGAGCGCCACCGCCTTGTGCATCTTGCCGCTCACGTGCACCTGCGAGATCGCGGCGTGCACGTCTTCGACGATCGCGATCGGCTCGTACTCGATGTCGGCGTCGATGAGGTACTGGACGACGTCGGCGAACAAGCACGCGTGCGCGACGCTGAAGAGATCGTTCAGCGGCTCCATCTTGTTGTCGCGGTGGTGGATCGACACGTGGCGCGAGCCTTCGTAGAGCTCCATGATCTCCTCGCGCGAGAGTCGGCGGCGGCCGCGGTACACGCCCGTGTAGCAAAGCTTCTGGTGCGAACTGATCTTGCAGAGCAGCCCCTTCTCGCGATCGATCGCGAGGCCGCGGATCGCAAACGACGGGTCGTACTGGAGCACGGAGATGCCCTCGGGGTACCGGAGCTTGTTCACCTGGGTAAATCATAAAATGCACAAAATCACAAAGTGAACCTAACTGAGCAAAACAACGCAGTGCATGCACTGCCGACGTACCATGAAGTCGCGAGCCATCGAGTAGATGAGGTGCTGCAGCTCTTCCGTGTAGTGGCACAGCGTGTAGTCGTAGTCTATCGGGTAGAATTGGATCAAATCACGGTCGTCAAAGGAGAGAGTTCATGGTTACACACAGAAAGCAATTGCAAGGCTCTCACCAAAGCCAACGACGTCAATGTTCGAGAGTCTACGACAGCGCGCATATTAAGAAAGTGGATGCGAGTCTGTTAGTATATGCATTTAGCCCATGCTCAAGCATAACATGAATCTCACCGCAAGTGGTTATTCGCGAACACCTCGTTCGACTCGATCTTGGGGTTTGGCGTGAAGTCTCGCACCAGACGCTGCGAACACACAACGCCACCATCTTAGCACATAACCAAAGAGCACACACACACACACACACGTGGGCTATCACAATGCACGTACGTCATACTCGTTCACCAGTCGCTGGATGGACGGCAGGTTCTCCGGGATCGACGCGTGCAGCTTGGGCAGGTACGTCAGCGTCGACAGCGCGCGGCTGGCATTCGCGATGGCGACGGCGCCGGAGCTGCTGCGAGGCGCGGAAGACAGCGCGTTGGCTCGCGCGACGCCAGCGGCGCCAGCAGCAGCGGACGCCCGTGCGCGCAGCAGGAGCAGGCGCGCGTGCATCATCATCGTTGGGCTTCTTGGGTTGAGCTCTTGGTGTGTTGCTTCTCGAACCGTCAAACAAGTTGATGACGGTTGTTTGGTTTGACAACCAAGGAAGCACTGTGGATGACACAATTTCAATCTGACATTCATAGTAATGTAGTTGCTTCCTTGTATTCGAGGTCGGGTGATGGTCTCTCAAATTGCGCGACTACGGTACTATCCTGAGTCTGAGTCCTCAGAAGACTCACACTCAGCCAGTATAATACAGAAGTGGATACTCAGACTCAAAACATTCCTGATTCCTCTCTCTCTCTCTCTCAGCAGAGTTCCTCGTCTCAAACTGCAGGAATTTTCGCACCTGGCGACAGCCTGGGTGAGTAGTTTGAGAGGTGTCCTCACGCGTGATCGTGTTGCCTACTGAGGGTTTCTCGGTTTCTTCTAGGTCTGATTAGTGGCGCTCACTGTTCACCTAAAGCCAACTGAATCCATCCTGTTGCACCGGCACAGAAGATCTATTTCGTCAACCCTGCTGAGTACACGCCTTTCGTAAATCACAAGACTGGGGTGAAAGGTGCTACACTACAACACAGTAATGGCTTAGCATCGCGGTAAACTTCACGCTACTTTTCGTAGCGGTGCGAACTCTTTGCCTCCAAGTACTCCAATTTTCAGAGCGCCAGAGTGAGGAAATGGGAGTGTCCTCATGCAAGTGATCGTCACTTGAAGGCGGAAGTTTCTCGTTTCTAGGTGCGATTGAAGCCCCACTCTCCACCTAAAGCCATCTGAACCCATCCTGGTGCACTGACAAAAACAAATCTGAGGGCTCCTGCAGGAATCAAAGTGCTTCCAGCGTCGCGGCAAACTTTACCGTTCAAGTGCGGGAGCAGTGCGAGCTCGCTGTCTGCAGTTTTCATTGTTTCAGTGCGTATTAACGACGTGGTAAGGAGATGAGAGTGTCCTCATGCAAAAGTGATCGTCACTTGAACTTGTCATCGCTTTCTTGGTGCGATTTACAGCTCCATCTCACTTGTCACCTGAAACCGACTGAACCCATCACTGCGGCACTTTGTCAAAATGTTGAACGTCATTGGAATTCCTCCCAATCTGTGACAGATCGCTTGTTGAGCCAAACAGATCATCAAAGCGACATCAACGCCATTTGGTTTACCAGCAACAAAGCGACGGCTTTAAAATGCTTGATTTCTTCGGCCTTTTCCTGTGCTGCTCCAGCCGAAAATGAAACACTCAAAAGAGTGTACTGTGCTCATACACAGACAGTTCTAATCCAGTTGACACTCGTTTGTTGTATTCCGGCAACACTCACTGTGGCGCGGCGAGCAACAAGCACAACAGAACTGCTGAACAGCAGTGTACTCACAATCGTTGATTCCGATCCTGAGAGCACAGCTGGCGAGTTTGTCTCCGACACGCACGCTGCAGCGGATCCTGATTTACAACCATTTACAACCATGTATCTCCTGGTTGAGATTACTGTCAGTCCCGACAGTGGCCATCATGAGCTCTTGGTCTGTGTGAGTACTGTGTGTACAGCTCTGTAGCTCCTCGTCGTATAGCTCCTCGACGCCAGTTGCAACTGAACTGAACGCAGTCGGAAGTGGGGAGAATCAGCCGTTGGCCATTGGTCAGGAAGAGCCTTCTTCTATCGAGTTTGTTATCATGAGTGGCTCCCGAGAATTCGCCGAAGCGCGAGGAACGGGGCACACTGTGTGACTCGTGCAAGGCATAGCGTCATCCTCACCATCACTCTGCCATCTTCAGAAAAAAAAAACGGCTCTTCAAGATTAATACGCAATCACGTTCGCGACTAAAAGCGATTAAATGACCTTACATCCGGAGCCAAAACGACCTCTTTATTTCGCATTTGATGTTGTGTTTTGACTTTATTTACAATACCAAATAGCCTATTTATGCGGCGCACAAAGACCTGATCAAAAGTATCCCGGTCTTTTATAATGGGTAGTGCATTCCCATCCACTTTCAGCGACAAAAATGAATGCAATTGCGATTTGCACGCGCGTGGCGTGGCTGTCCATTGAAAGTCCCCAATTGGGACTTTCAAATTGGACTTTCAATCGTGGAGTTCCATTGTTACACAATGGATCACGTGCCAGGCGGGTAATCCGCGTTCTGGCTGCTTACGCGCTTCACGAACGCTGGATTCCTCCGAAGAGCCACCTCATGTTCGCCTCTCTGAGCTATTGGGCTTTCGTACTGGTGATGCCTGTCGCAGCTTTTTCGTGGAGCTACTCAGCTCAACTCAACTGGCGGATGTGGTGCCTCGCTCTTCAGTTCATTCCGAATTCCGCCGCTCTCAGCGCACAACGCAGCGCACCATATTCCAGGCATCGCTTTCTCCTGTCACCTGACAACACACCGAACCATGCAGCTTCTCCACAAGA
>JAADVK010000151.1:0-43352 GCA_023334975.1 Globisporangium sylvaticum
AAGGTCAAGCGTTGCTCTCGCAGAGATGACGCCACAGAGAACCGTGATTCCCGCGAAGAGCTTGCGGAGAATCTCATCATGGGCTCCCTTAAATTCGAAACCGCGCATTAAAGACAGCAACACCCCCAGCGCAAGAGAGTTCAACTCTCTTGCGCAGCGAATCTTTCTCAAATGTTGCAAGGCACGTGCGCGAGTCGCTCGGTACTGAATACAAAACCGAACTCAGCGACAGCTTCCACTTCTTGTGTGCCTGTGTACTCCCGTGTGGCGGCGCTATCAAGCAGAAGACGCACAGGGATCGAGGACACCAGGTCGGGGAGGAACCAACCGCGGAGGTAGCTCTTGGCGATTTGGTACCTAGACGTCACCAGCCCACCATGCTCGTTCGTGATCGCCGTGTTGAACATCAGCAGGAAGTTGGTGAGAAACAGAACTTCGCGGAAAATGTCGATGCTTTTGAGCCACTGGTTGTCGTGCCGGACGAACGCTAGCTCCATCGGGTAGTAGATAGTGATGCGGCAAGCGCAAGCACGAGCACGCCATTTCGAACGTAGGACGCGGTCGAGGACGGAGAGAGCGGCAGGAGAAGCTGGGCTTTCAAGCGTCGCGCTTTGCGAGACAAGAGGTGTCTCCATGTAGCCACTTCATGACGAAGTGAGATCTTCTTGGTACTCTTGTGTGGAACCCAATCCACTTGAGGGAGAAGATCTTGTTGAGGCGCTGGGTGGTCTTTCTCTGTCGGCACTGTGCACCTGGCTGGCTGCGCTCCCGCTGGCTCCATCACAGTTCCGGTGCTAGACTCAGAGGGGGGAACACCAGGCAAGGGGACCGATGCGCCTGGACTAGAAGTGCTGTCGCTTACGTCGCATCCCACACCATAGTCACTGGTCTCAGCAAATTTTGCTGAGTTTGGTCCATCCGACCTCGAACCTCGTTGGCTTCCGCTCGCTAGATCGCCTGACGAAGTGCGCTGCGGCTCGCGCACCTGGAATCGCTCCACCATATCTTCATAGCGAACGTCCTTCGCTGCGGCGGTGGCGGTAGTGAGCCTTCCGACCCCAGAAGAAACGACAGAAGACGTTCTCAGCACTGACGTCGCGGCGCGTCCGAGTGGATGTGGCTTCCTGAGCAGCACAGCTGTGAACGAGCTCCGTCGACATTCGATCGGAGTGATTGAGCGAGTGGATCCCACAGATTCCGCTTTGAACCCGGGAACGTTTTCTTGCGCAGCAGCACCGTCTTCTGGATATCTGGAGGCAGCGCGTGGCCGTTGCTTGAGTCTGCTTCGCCACGATGGTGTACCAGTATCGGTCGGTGCTGGGGTTCACGTGACTGGGTGCTGTCTTCAGTTGGTAGTGGTTCTGCTGCTGGTGGTGGTACTGTTTCGACCCTGTGCGTGGCATCTTCCGCGGCGCTGCTTGAGGGCGACGGCATTCTCCTCTTTGCTTGGGTCCTGGCTGCCGTTGCTGATACAAAATGGAGAGAAAGAAGGTGAGGGTGAGAGGTATCGGAAGCTACCTGTCTGTTTGATATCTGCGAGTGTTCGGAGCAGTGGAATTCAGAAAGCGCCGTGATTGTCTGTGCGGCCAGAACAACTTCCGACGTCGGTAGGTATAATAGGCGGATGGATGCTTGGATACGCTTTTCAGCCGTCCAAGACGAAATCAATTGAACTACTTCACACACCCAAAGTGCCTGATCTCACCCGCGAGTTCACTTTAGATTCCCTAAAGTGAACTCGCGGGGGGTTTGCTGCGTGGATCCACTCATGTGGGTTGTTAGGAGGAGTACGATATTCTGGTACAAGTTCTGTTACCGAGAGTTCAAACAAGGCAGGATCGCTTTTGCATGTGTCAATAGAGGAGGATAGATATTTTTGTAAGAATAGCTCGGAGATCTCGGTGAAAACGACAACAGTAAATAGAAACAGATCAGGGCATCCAAATTCAAATGAAGTTAAGAAGTAGTACCTGGCGTTCTTTGTTGCCAAAGTAGCACTGAACTCGGTGTCTCCAACAGCGAGCCCTTCATTGAGCCATTGAGATCCCATTTTTGGAGTGTTGGTACTCGTCTGAGCAATGCTTAACGCGACACAATGCGCATGTAGTGTCTCCATTGCTGACCGAATAACCCCCTTCTGCAGGACCCCGTGGCATCGCCACCATTGTGTAGAGCATCGGCTCGACCTCCAATGCCTGACGACATGATTGCCTCAGAAACACTTGTAGATTAATTGTACTTGTCTGAAGAGAAGCATTGTTGCAGCTTGCGTCTGTATCGCCTTCTACTTTGAAGTATACGACTGGAGACTCAGCTTACGAAACTGCACTCAACGGAAGAAGAAGCCCGGCATTCCATCATCAGCCACTGTATCGCAGTGATCTTTCTACTCTGTACATTTACATTTGTTTGTGGAATGCAATCAACATACTCTTCTGAACGCCAATCAACAGGGTCCCTCTCCTTTCTTTTTGTGCCGTGGCTCGTTCACTTGTCGTGCACGTTACTCCAAATGGGTACACCTCAAACAAACAGGTCTGCTTCCCGTCTCTTGCGTACGTTGTGAGCTCAAATGAGCTGCTGCGGCGTGTGAACCACTCGGAACTGGGGATCTTCTTCATGGACGTGCGTTGGTTTGTGCATGCCGGTTCGTATAGCAGTCTCACAGGGGCATTGATGCTGCAACAGCTTCATTACTGCTGTGGTTGCAGTAAGTCTTTGGAGTCGTGTTGACTTTATAGGGTGTTGCTGGCTGACGAATCTGGGAGAAATCAGTGGACCAACCGTGATGTTTTTTCCCCTGAAACCTGTGCAGTTTTGTCCACCCGTCGACCGAACTGGTGTATTCTCCCTTCACAGCTTTACGGAATCAGAGTGTGACTGTCGACACTATTAGGATAAAGTGTGATCGATCCTTGCAGTCGGCTTCGAAGGGCGACTTTTGATGTATTTGGCTTTCGAACCTGGCGTCCTTTGATCTGACGAGCTTCACAGATTGTCTTTCACTCTACTCGACTCGATATGAGATAGATACAATTAACGGCGGATCCAGACCCGATGACAGGGGGGGATCACAACACAGTCGCGCTCGCTCGCCTTCTTCTTCTCTCTCGAAGTGTCTGATTTAAGCTAACCGTATCCACAATGGCTTTTTCCTTTTTTATTGTATATTATTCGCGGCTACTGCTCAATAATTCCGCGTGTTGATTCATACCATTCAATTCATGGAAGGGTTGATCCTAGATTTGGTACTTTTTATAACTTCGGATAAAAATGCAAATGGCATGACAAATCACATAAATCTGGAAAACGCAAAGGCGTTCGACCGCGCAAAAAGAGATCACCACGCCTCTCACGAAATTTTCTGATCGGAACCCCTAATAGCGTAAACCAGGGTTCAGCGTCAATGAGGGATCCCCCAACTTTGTTGTTAGGGGTTCGTGCAGTTGGTTCTGGCACGAAGGGGCGGGACAAAAAACGCTCGAGAACCTGCTTCTTGCCAAAATTCTGTTCAAAAAGGGTTCTCGATTGCTTCTTGCGTGGATATAGTGATCTCGATCACTGATGATATAATGGAAGGAAATATAATTAGCTTTGTGTAGATGTTCCCAGTTTCCTCCTAAGTGGACGAAAGTGCTCATGCAACTTTTAATTTCCAAATATATATATTTGTTCTGTCGTGATCCAGCACCTTGTGCCTTCATGCCTTGCGCCGGTGTACCCTGGCGCACAGCTTGCTGCAAATCTCAACAACACGCCGAGTTGTTGCAGATCAGCAATGCGCCAATCGGGTCTCGACGCTGTTCATTGCCCACTGAACTCACAGGTCGAGGCGGCCCTTGCGCTGGTCACCCGTGCGGTGCCAGTCAGGGGTTCTTTTTTCGACCTGTAAGTGCCAATCAAGGGTTCTTTTTCCAACCACTTTCCAGACTCTCACACTACAATTGGACTCTTCGTGCGCATTGCTCACGTCAGTCAGCCTGGAGCCTTCCTCATCAAGCGCGGCGCCAAACGAAGAAGTAAGAAGACGTTGGAGGTGACCATCTCATCATGGAGTCTGCAGCAAAAAAGCGACTGTCGTGGGGCAGCTACGGGTCAATCAGGGCAATCTGGCTGGGCTCGATCCTGCTGATTTTCAGCGTGCAGCTCTGGATGATGGACCAGGCGCAGCACATGGCCGCCTCGCAGACGCTGCTCCGCGTCGAGTTGCCCAGCTTGCACGAGGCGGAAACTCAAGCAGCCACCGCCGACGCCCCAGAAAACGAAGACGACATCCCAGACGCAATGTACTTGGAATACAGTTCCAAGTACAACGAGACGTGCATGAAGCTCGGCACCCACCATCTGGAGGAACTGTTCATCAAGCCCGACGTGTGCTTCTCTCGCCGACGCGTGCAGCAGATCCTCATCGACCTCGTGCTGACCACGTCCGCCGTGTTCACGGAGTACAACATCACGCATTTCCTCGACAGCGGCACGCTCCTTGGCTCGTATCGCCACAAGTCCGTGATCCCGCACGACGTCGACTCGGACATGGGGATCGATCCCGCAGGGTACGAGACGATCAAGCGCACGCCGATCCAGTTTCCTCCCGAGTACTACTTGCAGGTGTTCGGCACCGACATCCACCCGAAAGGGACGCGGTACATTGAGCTTCCCGTTCGCGTGATCCACCGCGAGTCTGCGCTGTACTTGGACATCTTCGTGTACATCGACTCGGTCGATGAGGGCGGGAACGAGTGGACTGGCCCGATCCCCTCTGGCGCGTTCATCAATTGCAAAAAATGCCCGCGCCACGAGAACGGGGGTTGGGAGTTCAAACTGCCGCGCGACTGGGTCTACCCGCTTCAGGACTGCCGCTTTGCCAAACACACGTTTAAGTGCCCTGCGAAGACCGAGAAGTACCTCGACCACATGTTTGGAGAGAATTACATGGTGCCCGATGACTTCTATTGAGACGCCGCCACATGAGAGTGAGAGAGATGTAAGACAAGGACCCGCGTAGGCGGCGTAGGATACCCACAACTTACGAGTGCAGGTACCCCGGATACTAACTGCGCCTTCGTGCAAGTGTGCAGGACGTTCTGGAAGAAAATGAGTCGATATTAACATCCAATACGAACTTGAAGTTTAACCCTGTCGGTTGGCGAAATATGGGAGATTATATACAAAAGTAGATCCGATAAAAAGTTCGACGACGACCAGCGCATCAACGCAGAAAAGTGGAGCAGGTGGTGAGCGCTCTGTTATTAAAAACAAAACCATTTCGCTGTTGCAAACTTGATACTGTATCATTTTAGCTGTATAGGAAGATCTCAAAAGGTGGGTGATTTTGAGATGAAGGTTGGCTTGCTGCTGGTTCAGCTCACTGTAGAGTTTTCATTTAGGTACATATTGTGGGACGACAAGGAAGATTGATTAAAGGTGCTAGAGACCAAGACCACCCAAATGAGCAGTTCCTCTTTCGGATAACAGCCGATCAAGTCCAATTAGTCTATTCCGTGCGCATTTTGCCATCCCTCTCACGCTTCTCATCGACAGGTTTTCACCAAACAGGTCTGATCCACAGGTGTGTGTGCCACTATCCAGCGCAAATGTACTCACCTGAAGTGCAGAGCGAGTTGCTGTGTCCTGCGTCAGCATTGCCTTCTACTTCGAAGTAGCAGACTCGAGACCACCGATAAGCCTATGAACCACTAGCATTTCATCACCAGCTACGGGACGACCAGATACAGCACTACAGCGTATACCACAGGACTACAGTACATGTATGCCTGAGCGCCAGTCAACTGCTCCTTCCATTTGTTTCGTGACGTGGCACATTCACTTGTCATGGGCTCCTTGTCAATTGCTACACGTCACCCCAAATGGGTACACTCGTTAGCCAATCAGCAGCGAGCAATTGACTGGATCGACTTTTTGACAAGCAAGAGTGATGGTCAACATAGGTACACCCGCTTTGTCGGTGAACTTGAGGGCTCAAGGGCCTTGGATATTTGTTTAACAAGCTCAGTTCGCCATTTGCTCTCTGCTGCACAGGCTGCTAATGCCTTCGGACTTCTGCGCATCTCTTGCGTTGGGTTTGGACGCAAAAATGAGCTGCTACTGCTTTGAGAGCCGCCTGGAGATGGGGATTTTCTCCTTAATGTACGTGCGTGTGTTGATTTGTTAAATGACGAGGGTGGAACTCGAGCATTGTATCGTGATTCTCACGAGGCATTGAGCCTGCTGTTGCTTCGTTGCTGCTCAGTGATTTGGTCGCAAGTGTGTGGGCTCAAGGTAGCTTTTATATTGCGTTTCTGACTAACAAACATGGAGAAATCGATAGACTGACTGACCCACCAGGTCCAGTTGATACGGCGAGAGTTACTAACAACCATGGGGGTTTTCAGAAGCCTGTGCATGTTTAACCAAACACTAGACCGTACTGACTAACGTGCTCTCCCTTTGCAACTTGGCCGAGCTACAGAGCGATTGTTGATACTGAAATGTGGTTTATCCGTTCCAGATGCCTAGGAAGGGGCTACTTTGAGTTTCTTGGGCCACAACTCTGGCGGTATGCAAGCAGTCGGACTTCACAGATCGTCGCTCTCTCTACTCTACTCGATTGGAAGCAAAATAATCCTGAAAACCCTCGAGCCGCCCAGTTCCTGCTTAGCATCATCCTCGAGGGACTTCAACACCTCCTGATCGAGTTTTCGTTGAGGTCACACTTCTCTTGAGCCGAATGCGCGCAGCATTTCCAAAGTGAGGGCAAGTGTCTGCTATCGCACGTGAGAAATCCAGATTCATCGTGCGCCACGGACTACAAAGGGCTGCGGCTCCTTAAAACCAAGAGATTTCGACAATAATCTCGGCCGCACCACGAATTTAGAATCCGAGACCCCAAAGTATCGAAATGCCAACCCAGGTACCAAAAGCAGGCAAGGTTTCAGCGCACAAGATTGAAATTCCAAACGCTTTGGTAAGCTACAATTGCAGCATATCGCGCAAACACACGAGATCGAGGTACCAGCACCGGCACAGCGGCAAAAATCAACGCTGAATCGATTTCGAAGGCTCAAACTGAAATTCCTTTTTCGAGAAGCGAGTTGCAGCGATCTGATCATCGGCATTTACCTATGAAGGTACGATACCTGCTTCGAAGTACATTGGAAAACCTACTTTTGCTTGGCAGAAAGGAACTTGATGGGCATTTTTCACCAATGAAGGTATCAATTGTTCGTCTGAGACCTCCAGTGTAATATTCTGGAGGTCTCAGACGTATTATGTACTCGATCAACCAACCCTCTTCAAGTAGTTTTTCTCCTGTTCGACACCACCGAGGACAAGAGAAGATGCGCCAACTGGAAAGACACCAAAGTTGAGCTGAACCGGAGGACTTTCCCAATTGAAAGTGTTTGGCGGGATATCCGTAGTGAAGAAGTTCGGATGTGCTTGAGGAATCGACACCTTGAACTATCGTAGTACTATCAGAACAGAAACTCCAGCGAAACCAAAACAAAAAATCCCAGCGAGTTTGACAATTTGAACGACGTCAAAACGAAATCACCGGAGAGGAAAGCATAGGACTGGCTGGCTCCGAGTTGTTTGATGCGTCCAAGACAAATTCGCTGTCGGTTTCGGTCCACATCATGCTGTTCGACATTCCGGTGCTGTTGTCTCAACAATCTGGACAAAGACCCCAAAATCGGCTCTCAAGGTGTTGCCTCAAAAGTACTCTACTCGATGAAACTTGGGACATCGCACGTTCATATTTCGCAAGCTTTCAAAGCTGGAGTGGCTCGCATAAAGTAATTAATCAATGTGAGAGCAGCCCACTTACGCTATTCGCTCGCCTTCGCTCGCCAGAAAGAAGTCGTGCTGGATCCGCGCGTTCTCTAATACAACCGCCACGTCGCGCACGTTCCCCAGTATCATTTGCAACGATGCGACGTACTCCAAAGAGCAAGTCAGAGACTGCACTGTGTGGAACTCATCAAACGCAAACTCCAGCATGCATGGGAGCATGACTCGTTTGCCCACAAGCTTGCTTTTGAGTCGCTCGAGCGTCTCTAAATGCGGGAACACGTGCCCGATCGTTGTCTGCGTGATCATGACAACGAGCGTAGCTGCTGCGTGGATCGTGTAGCTCACGCGGCCGTCCAGCGATGCGTTCTGAACGCTAAACGCGCTCTCTAATGTGAACGAGAGGTCTCCGTAGAACCGCGAATACCGCCGCCACTGCGTGATGAGCGCATCAACGCCTCGGACATCTCCAAACCGGAGATCTGGCGCCATCACTGAGCGGAGGAATGAGATCTGCTGGTCTATAGAGACTGCTTGAGGCGGCAGATCACTAGGCGCTTCTTCTTGCGATAGTCCGTGCTTGAACACTCGGAAATACTCCCTCACAACGTGCATCGGCGCTTCACTGGAGCTGTTACTGGCATTGCTACTATTGCTGCGCGCCTGGCGCTGGCGCTCGAGCTCCCCGACTTGAGCGCGTAGCTCCTCAACGCGCGCTTCCAGGACCACGCCCTCTCCGCGCTGCTTGTTGCGATAGCGCGCCTGGTTTGCGCGGCACTGCTCGCGGCGCCGGTCGGTCTTGATGCGGATGCGCTTCTTCTTGGGCTGCTTCTGCTTGGCGGCGGTGCTTGTACCTGCGTCTACCTTACCAGGGACTACAGACGAGTCTGGAACCGAGGCGCTGCTGTTCGTGACTGTCATGCTGGACACTGCGTCTGTCACCGAGCGCGCGCTGGACGCCGTCGAGACGCCCGATGTGGAGCGCGATACCGACATTGGCATTGGCGGCGCTAGTGTCTGTCCGTCAAGGCCACCAGCGGCGCTGTCGAGCGACACTATACGCGGCAACAAGCGCTTCCGGCGGATCGGCTGTGGCTGTGGAGGCGGCGGTAGTAGTAGCGGCTGCTGCTGCGGCTGGAGATGCACACGAAGCGGTAGCGCCTGTACGGGCGGTAGTGGCACTGGGAGTCCAGCAGCAGCAACAGCAGCAGCAGAGGCAGCAGTGCTCGAGGAGCTCAACAGCAGCAGCAGCGAAGACTCGAGCAGAGCGCTATCAGTAGCGCCAGGCGCAGCTGTCGCCAGTGGGGGTTGTTGCTGGGTTTGCTGGTTGACAGCAGGGAGAGGGGTCGGCGGCTGGCGCTTGTCCATGACGATGGGGGCGATCGCGTCGCACGTCCAGCGTAGCGCAAGTGCTGCTAATAGGCAGTGTTTGTTTCCACGCGCCAGTGGGCTATTGACAATTGATCCCTTGTCTCTTGTCTCGCTTTGCACAAAAATACAAAGTGGGAGTTTCTGAAGGACAGATAGACAGACAGATAGACAAATCCAATATATAGAAGGGGGTTATTCCTAAATGTAGGACCACGGGATTATTATTCAGCAATAATGAGCATCATCTGAGTCAGCAAAAAGAAGAGTGTGGGGGTGGGTGGAAAGAGATAGCGAAGCGATTGACGCTCCAGCTCCCGACCTTTGTCGCCAGTGAACTAATTACGTACCACCACAGGCACGTCTGTCAGGAGATACTGCATGCAACCTTGCCACTCTTGGTAAGAACACCAATGCATAGTACGCATTAAATACCCCAAGCAGAACCCAGAAGGTATTCGCGAGTTCTGAATTGATTTTTGGGATGGTGCCAGATCTGACTAATCTGATACTTCTGATGAGAGTCTGAGTTTTGGAAGGAGAATGCGCATTCATTCTTTGAAACTCTATTTGAGGAGTTTGGTCACCTCAAATAGAAGATTCATGTAGTGCACAGTCATATATGACGAACAGTTGACACGAACATCTTCTGCATGAGGGTTTTCAAAAATACCTCTAACGTTATACGAGTTATTTGTGAAAGCCCTCGCGCAGAAGAGTGAAACTCCTCAAAGGTGACCGACCTCCTCACCAGACTGGTAACACCTCTTCACAGCTCTGCCGAGTAACTAACTGGCCACAAGGCTGTTCACCACTTGTGAACTGCAACTGTTCTTCAGTATAAACTATGGAGAATTTCGAAATGGAACACATGCACGCATTCCCTCAGAGCAATCGAAACACAGGAAGAAGAACACAAAAGTCGGCGACGAGATGGGTATTCGACATTGCTCAAGCTCGGACTCAATCTGATACCCATCGGTTTTACTTTGTATTCTCTTATTATTTACTTTCGCACCCCTCTTGTTTTCAACATAACGAACACATCAAACGGCGATCAAAGCATCTGGCCGCACACCTGCAGCACCTGCTCGGGCGTCATCATGAAGATCTTGCAGACCTCGAGCATCGTCGTGATCTGCTCCATGTCGCCCATGTCGTTCAGCTCGTTCTCGTCCATCAGCGCATTGCGGATCTCCTTCCGTTTTGACGGCTCCAACGCAAAGAGGCGCGTCAGATCCGAGGTCTTGCGCAAGTATTTTTTCGATTTCGGGACCAAGCGCTCGAGCACCAGCGTCAACGTCGCCATGTCAAACTCGAACTGCTCTCTTGCGCGCAGTGTTAGAGTGCGCGTCGTGGACTGACTGGAGTACGAGTCGCTCATCGACCGCGTGACAATGACCTCGAAGAAAAGTTCGTCCAGCGCCCTCGCAAGGCTCTTCGCAACCTGGGACTTGCATTCAGCGACGAGAACCTGCTTCGCGACTGCGAGGACGTGGTTCAAGAACGTGAAGCTGGTTCCGATCTCTGGCGATACATCTCGGAACAGCTCGCTATCCAATTGCGTTGAGCCAGTCGCATCGGAAAACAAACTGAATGCACACAAACACACAGAATCACATGTCCGTTAGAACCATTTTCATAGTCAAGGACAGCTCATAGATGAGGTCATTCGGTACCTTTGCTTGTACGCTCTGGCGTCCCGCTGAAACGCCGAGAGAACCACATCCACGGTACTGTGCTGCAACCGCTGGAGAAGCGACTTGAACTCTGCGATCTGACGCTCGAAAATCGAGCGCGAGAAGATCAGCTCCTCTTCATCGTCGACAGCATAAACAGGTTCTTTGGATATTGTTGTGCCACCAAGTTTCGTCTCCTCATTCTCGAGAGGCTTTACCTCTTCCTCAACGTTCTCAGAGCGTCCAAGTAGACTCCGCATGGTCTTGGAGCCGACCGAGTACGCCGCAGAGAACGCGGCGGTGGGTCCGATCAAACTCCCCGGACCTGCGATCGCCTGGCGCACGGCGACGGCTTCTTCTCGCGTGAGAACAGCATTGGACGCAGCCTGCGCGGCGTTCTTCAGCACCGACTTGGAGTACTCGAGGTGGATCTTCAGCACCTGGCTCCGCGTTTTCTCCGACTGCACCACTTTCTTCGTCAGTTCGATGAACACGCTGCTCTGCTCCCACGCTGAGAGCAAGTGGAGAATGTAGTGCACGGCATTGATCACGACGCAGAGATCGCCAATCGCAGCCACCGACCGATTGCTCATGGCGCCATGCACGTTGATCGCTCGCGCTTGGCTCTCACACTCGCGCAGCATGTCCCTGAGCAGCAGGTGGTGCACCTGCGTGAGGTACAGGAATCGGTGCTCTTCGCTCGCCATGAACGCGAACCTGCGGCACATGAAGTCAAGCAGCGACGTGAAGTGCAGCACGCCACGAGGCACACTTCGCTCGAAATCGTCCAAGTCGAAAGGCTCCTCCGCCATGTCCTCAGAGCCAGAGACCGCCCAAGCTTTCTTCTTGTCTTCAAAGACGACGCTCAACAGCATGTGCCTGGCGTAGTCCACGTCAACGCTCGTCCACGCGATGAAGACGTTCATCTGCTCGGTGAACACGTCCACACAGCGTGGGAACACCTTCCTGTTCGTGTTCGCGTACGACGAGTACCCGAATTCGTCGTCGATCGCCTGCTCGAAGAGCAGAACTTCATCGAGCGTATGGCAGAACAGCGCCTTTTGCTATTGAGGATACGAATACCACAGAGTACGTCAGTGAGACACAATGGTCAGTAGACACTCAGCCAGCTCTCAATGCCTAGGTACTTACCGAGATGAGACTTGGGATCTCCTTGCGAAGCTTGCGGTGCGCAGCGCGAATCAACCCTCGTAGCAGCAACACTTGCGCGTCGCAACACGCCAAGTGTGCGCTCTGCTTCTCCAGTTCTGGGTTGATCACGGTCTCGAGAAACGGCGCATGCTCTCGAACTTGGGTCAGGATGTGGCTGAAGACCCACTCGGGCTTTGCCAGGCGGTTCGTCTGGCTTTCGGCGCGCTCGAAGTGGTACCGGAAACGCACGAGGATCGCGTCCAGCAGGGTCTGCATCGCCCAGAGCTCACTGTCATCGCTTCCTTCTTGGTGGGGATCAGCCGAGCCAGCCTCCTGTTTACTGCCACTGGCGCTCTGCTGGCTGAGCTGCAGCGTCAACAGATAGTAGAACGCGCGGCCGACTTCACTGACCTCTGCTTCCTGTAATAACAACAACAAGAGCAGGCACCACCATCAGAAGCAGGTATTTACGAGTACACCTGATAATATTTTGGCTGTACCTTGTTCTCGATGTCCTTGTTCGTGAGCTCAGCCGGCCAGCCAACGCTCTCCAGTGCGCTCTGCAGCTTCTCGAGCGCAAAGATCTTCAGGTCCTGGGTCAGCGCGGCGATCCGGCGCTCGGCTTCATTCTAAGCAAATTTCACACCACATTTAGGACATTTTAGTACACTTATGACAGATAGGAGGACACTCCACACCTTGATCCATCCAAGCATCATAGGACAATACGAAGCCAGTCACATACCCGAATATGCGTGTACTCAAGCGGCAACGTGGCCACACACGTCGTGAACTCCTGAAACGCGGTCAGTGCCTCACTCGTCGCCTGGATCGCGTGCGCCTTGGCGTGCTGACTGCGCTTCTCGACCTCCAGCGCCGCTGTGAAATACGCTTCGCGGGCTTCCAGGCGTTCCAGTTTGCGCTTTGCGGGGCCGACGAGATCCGAGACATTGCGGAAGTGGTCCTCCGACTCGCGTAGCTCAGTCAGCAGGTCGTTCGCGTCAAAGTGGATCGTCTGGATCTGCTCGTCGACTGCCGATCTGCCGTCATCGTTGATACTCAGAGCCTGCAGCTGCTGCTGCACCTGCGCGTCGAACGCTTCGAGCTGTGCGCTCGCGGCCGCGAACTCCTGCTGCGTATCAGTGTGTAATGAGCGCAGCGCTTGCGAGACTTGCTCCCAGTCCAGCGCCTTCCCCACGCGGCGCTCCAGCTCGCGCTCTTCTTGCTCGAGTACGGCGTCGTCTGTGTCTGCAGCTGCGCTAGAGTGTGGGTCATTGCTGTGGCCGGAGCTGTGGTTGCGGCTGTTGGCGCTGGTGAGCAGATCGATGTCGACGCGGCGCGGCGCAGTCGCGGGCACGCGCGCGAGGATCGCGTCGCCCAGCTTCGCGAGCGTCTCGTGTGGCGCCATCTTTCCCCTACGATTGGAGTTGTTGCCAGTTTTTTTTTCAGTCCACGCGGCTCGATCCCGTTGAAGTACGAAAAGCGGCTCGATCTCTGTTAAGTACGATACCAATTGTGAGAGCTCGGGATACTACCAAATTAAAGGGTTTGGAGATTTGGAGGTGTGTTTCCCCTAATTTATTCCGAGCAATTATGCTCAACATGAACCCTTCTTGGAAGTGATCATGTTCAAGGGTTAGCAGAGGCGCTGGAGGAGGTTTGCCTGAATGAAAGCCACACAAAAGTGTCAACGGTGTGTAAGGTCACAAGCAACAACACTCGCAAGCGCCAACTCACTCAGGGGCTTTTCACTGTCGCGCGCCTTGGTTGAGTTGTCCAGTCACTCGGACTGAGATGCCCAAGTCTTTTCGTGCAGCGAGGCAAAGCATCGCCGCTGAGTTCGCTTCGGACTCATCGTGTTTGCGCAGCCACCCTTGCACACATGCAGGCAAGTCGCCTGCTGACGTCTCGCTTGCGTGCATTCATCCGAAACCATCCTCCTCCTCCTCATTTAGCGTCCATGTAGCTTTACGGGTACAATCACTCCCCACCCACCGCCACTTCGCTTCAAGATCGCTCCTCGCCTCTCGTTCCAATTGCTGCATCAGCGTGTGCACCTCATCTTGAGAATCTTTTTGCTCAGCACTTTGCATCGAGCAAAGTAAGGTAACGCAGCAGGTCTCCAAGGGAAACACCTTCGCCACTTGAGCGATTATTACTACTTAAAGTAATCGCTCTAGTGGCGAAGGAACAATCTCTCTCAACACCAGCCAGCGTATCACTCATCTTAATTGGTAGACACAGGTGAAATCCCAGAGCCAGCGTAGGCACTTTAGTGGCCGCTGTTGCGATCGCGGATCGACATGTCCATGCGAGCAATCGTTGGAATCCTCGACACGCCGCGATTTCACTCTCTCTAGGATCTCTTTCAGAGTCTCTTCACGGTTGTCAACCCACTCTCTGACAGATTGACAAATCTCGGAGCCGTGGCGCGTCATGCATCACGCCCTCAACCAGCCAATCAGACCCCTTTGATGAAAAAAGAAGAACGAAAGCTCGTGGGAGATTTGAGCATCACTCTGCAGGTGGCTCCTTTCACCAGGACGACCATCAAGAGCGAGCGCTTTCTTTCTCTTGTCTGGCGGAAGTCGTCGCTCTCGCTCTCACTCGGTGCCTCGCATTATGCGAGTCCCTCCTGGAGGGCAATGCACAACAGAACTCCCATGCTCTGAGAGCTACTGTACTGTAGTTGTTTGAATTTGATACAGACATGTATAGAGTGGTGGTGGTGGACAGTCATCTTTAGACAAAATCCACACTGAATGGTTCAACGGAGGATGGTCCGGAATGAACAAGCTGACAAATGCTCTGAGGAACTGAAGCAGTCCTGTATTAAAAAAAACTCCCTAATCATTTATTATTGGGCAACAGTGTCGTTCAACGTCAGACTCGACAACAACCAGCGACAATTAGTAACACTACCCGGCCCATTTCATTTCTCAACATCCACACACAGTCAACTGGGTAAGCTTTCTCGCTCGGAGCGACTTGCTGCCTCTGGTGCACGGAAATGGGGAGTGGCAATTCCGGAAGAGCGATATGAGATTATGATCCAGCGTCATCTTGCAACCCTTGGGAGCGCTTTGATGATGGCCTCTGTCTGCTCAGTGTGCATTCCGCCTCTGGGCCAGTCAAAGTGGTCAAACCAGCAGGTCCATTCGGATGCAGCACCCATCTCGCAACGCCTTTTATCAACCTTCTTCTTTTCTCTACTAACAAATGTACAAATGTATATCAGCTACACCCTTTTTATATTGAGAGCTTGTTATGCAAGGTGATCAAAAAGTGAACACAGTTGTCAACCACTATCATTCTTCATCTACGTCAACCATTTAATAGTTAAATTTTCTACAGAAATAACCTTCATAAGACTACTCATCTATTACACAAGGTGCTGTCCCATTTGAGAAGGGCCACCAAGATCGGGAGGAGGACTGGCTCCACAAACTTCGACATCAAATCGATCACCCCACCTCAGCGACTTTCCCGTATTGTACCTCCACACACCAAACTCACTCGCACCGCCGCCGCCCCTCGTCGGAGCGCTCTCACATCCCAATCTTCGTGTTGGCGCTCAAGCGGTTCGTCTCCTTCTTCCATCACCAGAGCAGCAGGTCGACCGCTCACTATGGAGGTCCCACTCACCCCCACGACGCCGCAGAGCAGCTCGGTGGCGTACGTGCACCTGAACAAGGATGGCGCCGAAATGAGCGAGGCGATGCAGATCCAGAACGCCATGTCCAACTGGCGCGTCAGCCGCCTGACCATCCTGCTCATCGCGGCGTTCCTCATCACGTTCATGTCGGGCGGCCTGATCCTCGGCTTCGGTCCGCTGTACTCGCTGCTCGTCGGCGAGGGCCAGTGGAGCGAGCTGTGCGGCGCCGACGACGAGATCGCCGGTGTCACGTGCGCCGACCAGGAAGTGTGGCTCCAGTACATCTTCTCGACCAGTTTCCTGTGTCTGAGTCTCGCGAACGCTGCGTTCGGCTTCCTGCTCGACATCATCGGTCCTCGTCTCTGCGTCATGATCGGCTTTCTTGTGAGTACAGTGTGTTCATCATGGAGCTTTTGTCGTCGTCCTCCACACAAGGCATTCCTGACCATTCATTCATTTGCTCTTTATTACCTATGTATGGTTTAGATCACGTTCATGGGCAACATCATGCTCGCGTACGGCGAGTCGACGGTCGGCAAGGGCGTGTCGATCATCGTGGGCTACTCGTGCCTGGGCATCGGCGGCTACTCGGTCTACATCTGCTCGTTCCAGTTCGTGTAGCTCTTCGACCGCCCCGGTTTCGTCACGAGCACCGTCTCGGGGCTCTTCAACGCCGCCGGCTACGTGTTCATGCTGCTGCACATCCACGGCATCACGCGCAAGGGCTTCTTCCTCTTCTACGCGGTCTTCTCGCTCGTGTGCATGCTCATCGCCTGGGTCGCCTACCCTCTGCGTCCGAACGCCGAGGTGTCCAAGCAGTACACGCTCTCGGGCTTTGGCTGGCGCACCCCAGCGTTCGTCAAGCCGAACTCGACCTGGCCGGTGCTCAAGGAGCAGTTCAAGCGTCCGGACCTCTGGTTCTTCGGCGTCTACTTTGGCTGGATCTCCACCTGGTTCGCGTTCTCCGGCGGCGCGATCCCCAACATCGTGTACAAGCTCGCCGGCGACGACGTGGACACCGCGGACCTCTACGTGAACTACCTCGTGCCGCTCATCGGCAACAGCTCGTTCGTGTTCACGCCGCTCGTGGGGCTCGTGATCGACCGCTTGGGCTTCCGCTTCACGTTCGCGGCCACTGCGGTCCTGGTGCACCTGTTCATCGGGTTCCTCAACATCGAGTCGCTGCACGTGCAGATCATCACGCTGGTCTGGTACGCGCTCTCCCAGGCGTTCTTCTACTCGCTCCAGTTCGCCTACATCAGTGAGTTGTCCTCTCTTTGTCCTTCGAATGAGTGTGTGCGCTGGTGTCCTAACTTGTTGTGTGTGTGTGTGTCCTACTTGCTCTGTAGTTGTGTGCTTCCCTCCGGAGGTGTACGGCTCGCTCCAGTGCTTCCTGGCGCTCTGGTCGTTCTTCACGGGATTGCTCAACTACGCGTTCAACCCGTGGGCCCAGAACACGCTCCACGGCGACTACACGTGGGTCTTCGTCATGTTTGCGATCCCCGTCGCGGTCTTCTACCTCTTCATCGGCCTCATCCACCGCGGCGCCGCGTCCAAGTCGGAGAAGGACGACCAGGAGCTCACGGAGAAGAACGCCAAGATATCCGTGGCTTAGCAACCCCAGGTCTGTGTATGGTAACCCTCTAATAGAAACCACCAGCTTTCTGTGTATCTTACCTGCCGACCCGTAACAGTGAACCAATGGGTTGTGTTACGCGAGGGCTGTTCACCACCACCCATACGAATCCACACGTTGACGTTGAAGCCACTGGCGCGCAAAGAGCGACCTTCAATGTGGACGAACGATCCTTCACCCAACAACAGCAAGGAGTTTTGACTCGATAAGCGGATGTCTTCGGTCTTCACATCACGAGCTTTGAAGAAAGGAAAAGAAACACGACGGGAAGGAGGGAAGCGCAGGACGGACGCTGTTCTGTTGGGTGTGGTGGTGGTGTCCTGATTCTGCGGGATCCTACACCCCTCCTCTCATAGAAAAGCCAAGCCGAGTCGAGCGATTTGCGTTTGTTTGTGAAAATGAAACGCTAAGATTTTAGAGTTCAACAAGTCTGTGGGTTTCTGCCAACTTCACGAGCTGCGGGTTGGTTTTGGGTGTGCAGTGAAGTACTGGATGTGGTGAGGGCACGAGGGTTCACTTGAATTCCGAGCTCCCGAACTTGGGTACTGTCAATTGGCTGGCTGGAAAGTGCGCATGGAATTACGGCTAATTTGTAGTCTGCACCATAAAAAGGACCTGTTAGACCGTAAAAGTGAGCTTTTAGGAAGCAACTTCAACGTCGAAGTTTGGGTTTGTTGACAACCATCAACTTCAAAAATCCCCCCCCCATTTCAACCTCCAAGCCTTTTGCGCTTTTCCACAATACAAATAATGGTCCAATCAGTTCTGGCGATAAACACCGAGAAGAAGCCTTTGACGAATATGACCAGATCCAGTCACGAGTGTGTCCGACGACGAGCGGGAAGGACCCTCCATCCATCACCTTCTTCGTCGCCATGTCCTTCGCCACCAGAACATGACGAGTTCCGCTGAGTCAATTCATGGTGACGCCAAATGGGAAAAGCGACATACACCAAGAGATTCGAAGCGACGGGCCGTCTCACGTCTCACGTCTCACGTTTCGATGGTGAGGCCGAAGCGCGGCTCACCGACTTGAGGCAGCGGCGACTAATCTGAGCCATCAACCCCAAAGAGACCTCTTCGTTTCGGTGAAGAGTGGACGTCCTGCCAGCTGCCTCAGCAGCAAATCCTCAAGAGACAAACAGATAGGAAAGCTCACACCGGAAACGCCCGCGCGCACACTTTGCTAGAGAAAACCAAGGCAGCACGGTTCCTGTTTGGACGTGAATGATGAAATCTCGCATTTCACTGTCCAAATCTGAAGACTTGGCTCGTCAAATTTCACGATAGTGGTGCACTTTGGAATTCTTACCACCGCAAAACCAGCTGGCGATCGAAGCACCGCGCATCATCGGCGGAGCTTGCCAATCAAAACGCGCCATCTTGGTGGTCCTGTTGTCAGGTGCAATCTTGTCCCGTCTCTGTACCGAACCCGCACCTCGAAGTTGCGAAGTTGCACACACACTCTCGCATCGAACGAACGACTGGCTCGGGGAACGCGGCAGATGATGCGGGTTGCGTGGTTGACCTGAGGCTCATCTGTCAAACGCCCACACTCATCCTTCTTTCCGTCTCAGATCTGCTCAATTCAGTTCCCGCCCTCGCTCGCTTCACATGTCAACAACGGACACAGCAAGGTCCAAACCAAGCTCCGCGTGTGATGTGATGAGTGCTCTCCCTGCAAAGCGTGGGCAAGTCTGCGGGGACTGCTGGCTACTTTGAGGTAATATTAAGGTTTTCGTCTGGAAGGGAACAAGTAGGCAGTAAATTCAATACAGCTGACAACAACTCTACGGCTGCGTTAATTATCCTGCTGCTTGTTGCCTTGCAGACGAGCATTGCTTTTGTATCGCTCTACAAACCAATTCCTCCGGTGGACTTGATTCTTCTTTTTTTGCGAGTGTGTGACTTGGGAGGAGTCAAGCAAAACGTCCAGACAACAGCACACAAGTCGGGACAAGAAATGGGGACAGAAACGAGCCTTTTTTGTGCGGCGATTGTGACGGCACACCACCAGACCTTAACAACAACAGCGGCACCGCAGAGCCACAAAGCAGAGCACAGAGCAGGCGAGCAGCTCACTTTTTTATTCGGCGCTTCAGTTTTGTTTCTTCTGTGTCTCAAAGAGTGGCGCGTGATACGGTGATTTGTGATCCCGACGCCAACTTCGACGTTGAGCTTTTCCAACTTCGACATGATCGATATGCACTGCAGCTTGTTCAGCCCTGGATCAAGAGCGAATGAGGTGGACCTCAATTGTCTTCTTTCATGATGAAGGGATTCTGTGAGAAGGAGCACCTTGGAGAGAAGACATCGCCTTCACTTCTCTACAGTACTGTATGTACGAGTTCACGGCTTTCTTCGATTCGCAGAGCGAAGGGGAAACGTGAGGACGCGAGTGAGGTTTCTGGTTCAGGCTCCACTGGTCGAGAGCGCAAGCGAGGAGAGGTCCCATTTCGCGGCATTCGTCACGTAAACCAGCTTTTGCTATCGTAAGCGTGATCCTCACATTAAATGACAAGTTGTGGGTGCTAAATGACACCTAATTCGCAATCAAGAGCTTCATTGTATGAGTGATCGGGAAGAGTCGACGATTTCAATCCATAATCGAAGTCGCTAATTGGATATAATTGGGTTTACAGTACCAGCAGAACGAGCAAAGCTCATCCTCATCCCGTCATAGTCGATCATCGCTTTCGACAGGGTCTTTTCACTGAGGATGAGCCTGCTAATCAACTCACGCTCCGCTCACTCTTGCTCCTCCCCACCTGTTTGTCGTCAGGTCATCCCGGCCATGACGGATGGCTCGCTCGCTCTCTCGCTCTCACCGAGTGGTGGAGTATCGCTCGCTGTAGCGAGCCTACGGTACAGGGCCAGCCCACCCATCCATCACGGTCCCCACAGCAGGTGTCAACCCGTCTTGATACTGTGGCTCTTGGCACCCAAGAGAGAGAGAGAGAGCTCTCCTGCCGAGCCAAGCAAGGTCGCCAAGTCCCGCACCGTTTGTTAGTCGGCTCATTCCCAAACTCGCTCCGTCGTGCTCAAGTCTCTCCCTCCCTCCCTCTCCAGTCTCTTCCAAGATGGACGTCCCGCTCACGCCGACCCGGGAGGTCGTGGGCACGCCGACGGCGACCCAGTACGCCAAGATCAACGAGGAGCTCGAGATCCAGAACTCGCTCTCCAACTGGCGCGTGAGCCGCGAGGTGGTGATCGCCATCGTGTCCGTGCTCATCACGTTCATGTCGGCCGGTCTCATCCTGGGCTTCGGTCCTTTGTACTCGATGCTCGTGGAGGAAGGCCAGTGGAGCGAGCTCTGCGACCCGAACGCCGAGCAGGAGGGCCCCACGTGCGCGCGCCAGGAGGTGTACCTGCAGTACATCTTCTCCACGAGCTTCCAGTGCCTGTCGATCGCGAACGCGGCGTTCGGGCTGCTGCTCGACATCGTCGGCCCGCGCGCGTGCGTGACCTTCGGGCTGCTCATCTCGTTCCTGGGCCACATGCTCATCGCGTACGGCGAGTCGGACGTCGGCATGGGCTACTCGATCATCGCCGGCACGTCCATGCTCGCGATCGGCGGCTACGGTCTGTACATCTGCTCGTTCCAGTTCGTGCAGCTCTTCAAGCGCCAGGGCTTCCTCAGCGCGTCCATCTCGGGACTGTTCAACGCCTCGGGCTACGTGTTCATGATGCTCAAGATCCAGGGCGTCACGCGCACGGGCTTCTACACGGGCTACGCGGTGTTCACGCTCGTGTGCCTCGTGGTCTGCTACGTGGTCTTCCCGCTGCGCTCGCTCAACCAGGTGGACACGCACTACACGCTCTCGGGCTTCTCGTGCAAGATACCAACGATCGTCAAGCCGCAGAACATCTGGCCGGCGCTCAAGCTGCAGCTCAAGCGTCCGGACCTCTGGTTCTTCGGTCTCTACTTTGGCTGGCTGTCCACCTGGTTCGCGTTCGCCGGCGGTGCGATCCCGAACATCATCTTCAAGCTCGCCGGTGCCGACGGTGACATGGCGCTCGACTACGTCAACTACGTGCACCCGCTCGTGTCCAACAGTTCGTTCCTGTTCACGCCGTTCGTGGGCATCTTCATCGACCGCTTCGGCTTCCGCATGTCGTTCGCGGCCACGTCCGTGCTCGTGCTGCTCTTCATTGGGTTCCTCAACATCAACTCGCTCAAGGCGCAGATCATCACGTACATCTGGTACTCGCTCGCGCAGGCGTTCTTCTACTCGCTGCAGTTCGCCTACATCATCGTGTGCTTCCCGTCCGAGGTGTACGGCTCCATGCAGTGCTTCCTGGCGCTCTGGTCGCTCTCCATGAGCTTCCTCAACTACATCTTCACGCCGTGGGCTCAGGAGACGCTCGAGGGCGACTACACGTGGGTCTTCGTCATGTTCGCGATCCCGGTCGTCGTGTTCTTCTTCTTCCTCGGGCTCATCCAGAACGGCATCCCGCCAAAGGCCAAGCTCCACGGCGACGACGACGAAGAGAACTTTGAGAAGAAGCTCTCGGTCGCATAAGGCAGCCACGGAGAAGAAGAAGTCAAGGTAGCTTCTCTCTCTCTTTCTCTCTCTTTGGGTGTAGTGGGTTAGCTACTGTTGATTTTTCTGTGGGGGTATATTGTAAAGTAGATGTGTGCGTGTGTGTGTGAGAGAGAGGTCCTTTCCAAGATAACCAAAAAATACGAACCAAGGATTGTTTAACCTTTCATCCACTTATACCCTGCGAGGTGCGCGCTCTCTCTCTCTATCGTTCTCTCTTGTTCTGCATTATGAGGCGCTACACGCCGTTAAAGAAGTAGCGTACCGCTTGGCTCTCGTCAGCCTGCGCACTCGGACATCAGTGTCCCCCACGAATCGAACATGAATATTCACATTTCATTCACTCAGAGAGCAATAAGTCACCGATTGGAGAGCTCTGGACCCATCTTCACCTGCTACCTCTTCAATATCAGCTTTAAGATAGGACGCGCGATGCAAATGTATTTTTAAGGCCTGGAGCTCACTCTTTCTTCTTCTCCTAGCCTCGGAGCTCATTGGAGCATGACGGGAGAGCCACCTCATGCAGTCGACCATCATCACTCTGCGGACGCTCCAGTGGCCCGAGCTGCCCCGCGTGGACCTCACGCGCGAGTTCCACTGGATCGTACAAGACGATGAAAATGACAGTGCTCCTGGTGGGGACGAAGAACAAGACGAGCACACTACTGGTGCTGATGCGGAAGACCTAGAAGACAGCCTCGCCAACGAGCTGGTCGACTCTGGAGCTCAGTACCAGTCGAATTATGCGTCGCTCTCCGACTTGGCGCACTCGCCGTACCGACAGCAGCTCCAGCACCCGAAGGAGAAACGCCCGTCGCTCTCGCCAGCGCAGCGCGCGGCGAAGAAGGTCCTGAAGCTTAAGCTAGAGCTCGGCTGTCTCGAGGACGACGATGCGTTGGGCTCAGATGAGCACTACTGCTTGGAGTACCAGCGGCAGCAGGGTGGGGAAGGCGACCATTTTGGGGATTCTTTTCGACAATTTGACAAGCAAAATCGGCAGCAGAAAAACACGAAACAACCGATGTCAACTACTCAACCGACCACAAGGAAGCAAATATCAAGGGTAGCACCGAGTAGCAAAGCCAGTCCTTTGCCGACTAGCCCAGCAACGAAGAAGGAGCTTCGCATCACAAAGCCGCCAGTTCAGACAAGAGAGGAAGAGAAGGTGAGTCGTGGTCCAGCTACCAGTTCGCTATCCTCGCGACCTCTGTCCAGTCAGTCTCAGTCAACCACAGCTAGCAAGAAGAAGACGAAGCGGCCTGAGGCCAAGGACCAGCGAGAACTCCGGGAGCTGCACGAGAAGCAGAAGCGGCTCGCAGACTGGCTCACTTCCAACACAAGCAGCAAATACAGAGACTCTGGTGGTGGTGATCATGTGGTGTACTCTATGGAGGTCGAATCGCGCATCCTCCACGCGATGGAGGCCACCAGGGATAAAGGACTCTGGAGCGACCCCGTGGCCTCGCTGATCGCGAGCGAGATGACGAGCGAGTCGGTCTTCGGCGGCTTCATTCCCACTCGAAGACTCGCCTTCCCACCTACAACCTCAGAACCAAAGTCTGCAATTGACCCAGTCCTACCACTAGAGTCTCCAGACCTGGCTAATAGTGGCAATGACACTATTACCAGGATCGAGATCCCAGTCCACGAGGGTACCAGCAGCTCGCTCATCCACGAGCGAGCCCTGGAGATCCGCCACGAAGCGCAACAATTGGTCCAGGTCGGAAACATTGAGGACGCGCTCGCGACGCTCCAAGACGGCATCAAGCAGCTGCTCTTCGATTTTCAGGACAACCAGGACGAGATCCAGGCTCAGGGCTTCAACTTCTCGCAGGACGCACACGCCAAGGCCACTGCAGTACAGCTAAAGTACAAGGCGCGGCATCGCAAGTGTGTACAGAAAATCGCGTTCCTGCAGCAAGTGTGGCGCGATTACCAGGTGAAGAAGCGATTTCTCGATACAAAGCGCTTCAAAGCCGTGAACGCGCGCGTGATCCAGCGCCACTACAAGCAGCGCTTCTTTCGAAACCAACGGACCAAGGCGGCAACGCGTATCCAGAACTGTTTCCGCATCTTCCAGGAGCAGAAACTCTGGGTCTGTCTGCACAGGGCGTGTCGGATGCTCGTGAACGACGAGCGCAAGAAGCGCGAGAAGACCCGGAGGTACCAGGCGATGAAGAAGCGGCTTTGGGGCAAACTCGTGCCAGGCTCCGGATGCTCTGGCTCTGGAAATCAAGGTTCAGAGCTTTGACACGAATTCAGAAACACTGGAAGGGCTCGCGAGCACGTGTAGAGTACGCAAAGCTGCTGGCTGCACAATGTGAAGTAGAGCGATTGCGTCTGAACCAGGAACTGGCGTTCGTGAAGCCCCGACTGGACAGGCGATGGCGCTGTACCACCAGTTTCTCATAAAGACCCAGGTGGGCAACCAGCTCGTGCGCTGGCAAATGGACAAACCCTGGCTGCGCTTCAAGCGACTGCGACAGGAAGAAGACGGAAATTGTTGGCTTGGATTGGACCTGAGAACCAGAGTCCAGGCACTGTGCGGGCTTTTGGTCAAGAAGAAGAATCAGCTAGGAGCTCGACAACTCCGTGCGTTCGGTCATTTGATGGGCGTGGAAGTCTCGCAAGTGCACAAGATTCGACATGAGGTGAGAGACCTGAGCGTTGAGAGCTTGGCCGCGCTCTCTGAAGGCTTGCGACCGACTTCTAAGCGTGTTTCTGGTTTGGCCGATGGTGCTACGCCCGTGCTCTCGAGACTATTAAAGCCAGGCCGATTCAAGAGATGGCGCAACAAGCGCAAAGTGCGGTGGTCCAACTGGTTTGCGAGCTGGAAGCTGAGTCTGAGTCGCCAATTGCTGCTGTTGTACTGGCGGATGGTGTTCTGGCCACTCAGCTACCTGGTTGACCGCAGCTCCTCCCAGAACCGGCAACGAGCAGTGCGTCTATTAGAGCGACAGCAGCGCTTCGCTCTGACCAAGCATTTGAGGCTCGTGTATCGCGAATTGGACCCCACAGGGAGAGGAAATCGACCAAAACTTCGCGTGTGAGTACTGTTCTGAGCCTTTTGCGAGGCAAATACGCTCAATTTGCACTTGCGCACATGCAAACAACGGCACGATGAGCAGCTTCTCGAGTGGGAAGCCATTCAACAGAGCGCTCAGGATACTGGTTGAAATGGCGGTTCGCTGTGCAGTGGATAGTTCGAGTGGCGGGACTCTTCCTGATGCTGAAGCTGACGGCCGACGCGTGGCGCTGGAGCTCGTCGCGTTTCTGCTGTTGTCTCTTCCACGAACTCCTTCGTCTTCGTCTGAGGATCTCCTGCACCCACTCGCAGTCCCACAATTGCACGCCTTTGTCGACTGGAAACCGTTGGTAGCAAGCAACTCCCAGGATCGTTCCCAGAAGAACACTGGGGTCACCTCCACTAACCAGTGGATCAGCGAGATGGAGCTCTTCGCCAAGCTGCTTCTCTCCAAACAACCAGCAGGGCCGTCGTGGCCAGTTGGACGTCTCGTGGAGATCGCAACGCGCGCAGTAAGCTGGTGGTGGCAGCGCGCAAAGACGTGGGCTCGACCCGCTTCAAGCTCTCCCAAGTACCATCAGCATCCTCACCCGCAGGCGTCGAGTCGTCCGTCGGCTACCGTTCTTCCAGTGCCTGAGAGGCATGAAAGGTCAGGCATCCACAGCCACCGGTGTCTGGAGTAGAATATCCGTGCGTTGTATCAATCAGCTCAACTCGGTCTCCCTCGTGACTTAGCAGTCAGTTTCCAGGCGGTTGTCTGTATCAAGAACAGCCAGGAACAACCATGCGAATGTGCGCCAAATGCTGAACTTTCGAGTGTGACGGACAAAAATCTGTCGTTCATAGTGCCACGTGGCACTCGGCAGTTTTCGTGAAAGAAGAAAGTCGACAACTGTAATAGGAACTCCTCCGTGTGGGCAAAGATACGTGTCCATGTGCGACTTCTTTGTCGGCTCCCTCATGAATGGGGTGTTGTGGCGAACTTTGAGGGGAAGAAATCGAGGTTTGAACTGAGCAAAATGGAGTTCCCGGAGTGAGCAATTGGGAACTCGGAGCTCTAGGTAAACATGCGCGAGGCAGCGTGTTTCTGCTGCTTCAAGATCAGCAAAGAAACGATAAACGATATCAGAAGAATGTAAGAAAGACCTACTTCGGAGAGCCGAGTGTTCTCGAATGCACCGGCGGAGGAAACAGAGAGGACCAAGGCTGTGGCTCTCAACATTTGAATCAAAACTGAACTCTGAGATGAATAATATCACCGTTGGATCGCAAAAACGTAAACGAACAAATTTCCCCCCCCCCAAGTGAGTGAGCCATTTTGAGAACTCGCTCACTTCCGCTTGAACATTTGCCAGAATTCGGATTTGTACCTATCCTATCTCACTGGAGCATTCATGTCATTGTTTGGGTGCGAATATCCGCTGGTGTGTCTACTCATTAAATAACCCTGTCGGGTGCACCACCGCGTCACCGCCCGTTGACTGACTTGCTCCTGTACTTTGACGTGTTCTGACTTCTTACTATTGCGCAGAAGAAATAACGACGACGCGGAACTCGCAAACGCACAATTTGCGCACCTTTGTCGAATGGAAGCCACTGACAACCCAGGATCGTTCTTGGAAAACCAAGTGAATTCCAGCCAACGGATCAGCGAAATGAAGCCCCACACAAATTTGCTTCTCTCTCAATCAACGAAGTTCGTAGGACTTCTTTGTCGTGGCCAGTTGAACTCGTCGAGGGACGTTTCGGGGTGGTAAAACGCGCGAAGTCGTTGGCCCACTCTACCCCTATGGCTGCTCAAGACATAATCAGTCTCAGGCGTATAGTGCACCGGTGGCCGTTTTTCCAGTGGCTTGAGAGGAAAACAAACTTTCTGAAGGCGTCGCAAGCATAGGATGTATCGTATCAAATGCTTGGCGCAGTTTCAAGATCAGCATGCGAACCCTCATGCGATGAGCTGCTCAGTGCTACTAAACTTTGCGCCAGAGATACGAGGTCTAAACAGAAAGAAAAAACTTCAGTGGGTGACGGACAAACTCTGTCATTCTCATTGCCCTCGAGGCGTCGGTTTTCTACGAAAACGACCGGTGGCGGGATGACGACAATGTTAGAATACGAATTCATCCGTGTGTAGACAAAGACACGTGCTCCTTGAGGTGCTGCTTCTTTGCGTTAGTTAGTTTCCGACCTTTTCCGAGAGTTTCTCTCACTTCTGCGAACTATTTTCTGACCAAGTTGTGAGCAAAATGAGCGACTAGTATCGGAAACTGGAGCGGTCGTGTGCATGCCGCACGCTCGCTGCGTGATTCTGCTGCTTCAAACGAGTGAGAGAGAAGTGGCACATGAGAGGGTGAGCGAAACCAAATGAGAGAAATGTTTTCAAATATTCTAGTCCTCTTGAGCGTCATTATAGAATTTGCATCGCGATTTGGCATTTGTGTCAGTAGGACCTCTCCTCATGCAGACTCCCTACCTGCATAGTGGCATTCCCGCACAGCCAATTTGGTTCCTAATACTTTGTGTGGGAGTTATGCACAAACCTGTTCGTGCATTTGCATAGTCAAAAATCACAAGTATGCATTCGAACTTGCCGGTTCCCATACAAAATCCGAATGATTTCAGGGAGAAAAGTGATCTCCTTTAGATCATTTGGTTTTTGTATCCGATAAAGCATTGAGTTTGAGAATGGGAGAGTGCGCAATCGTGCACATTAGCTTATAGATAGAGGTCATCGGCTGAGCATCCTCTTTATAGTTTGCAATTTTGCACATCCATCTATGCACCTCATTTGGTTAAAGTGAGGTGGTGCCTAATTCGGTTCTTAACATCGGCACAAAAAGGATAGCGAGCAAATAATCCTCTTTGGATGCATAACCGTTATCAACTCCTGAGATGAAAGTTGAAGATCTCATCGCCGGATCGAAAGGTGCAAACGAACGCCGAGCCACACACCCATTTGTACCTATCCATCCATCTTGGTATAGCATTCTCCCTTCTGAAATATCAAACAGATTTGATCCCAAATATCCTCCCTCACGCGAATGCGTGCACAGTCGTGGGCATTGCTGTATGGGGTGCAAATATCCACCTGAAAGTCATTAACATCTAGTCGGCTGGCGGTGGGGCACTTTGCATCCGTATTGTCACCCGATGGCTGGCGTTGCTCATTGCTGTCACAGGATTCCGGCGTGTTCTGGGTACTTTTGGCATTGCGCAGATGGAAAATAGGGAAGGATCTTCTAGATTCGTTGTGTGGTTGCTCTCACAAGTCGCTCGCTCACAGCTAGCTGCGGCAGAGCCAGGTCAGCTACAGGGTATTCATTGCATGAGTTGCACACTGGGAACACGTAAGTGTGGTGCAGCGACCCTAGCTATCATATTAGCCAACGATAGCTTCGTATTATAGACACCCGTCTTTGAAGCTCCTGTATAGTCAGTCTAGTTATTAGAATACGGTTCGCTTTCGCTCTCTTGCGTGGAGCGTACTAGTACTACGCAAATGTGCAACATGCGAACGACGAATAGGAGCATAGCACTGGGCAGCAGCACAACACGAGCCATTTGCGATCGCATTTGGTTTGCTCACAGCTTTGGCTTTAAGCCAAAAGTCAGTTCTCTGCCTCGTTGTTCTTGCTGAAACTGCCAAAATCCACAACACGGCAACAAGTCCGTGCGCAAGTTTCTGCCTCTCCTGTCCACCTGTCGTACCTCTCATAATGCGTTACCACACCAATTGAATGTAGAATTAGTACAAACAGTATTGTTGTCGTATACATTGCTCGCAACTATTTATAGAAGGCTACTGTGTATTACAAAGGAGTGCAATCGGCGTGGGGCTGGCTGTTTTCTCTCGCTCGTTTCTCTGGCAAGAGAGAGAGATCCCGAGCAGTCGCTGAGAGACAGACACGCACCAAGTTGCGTAAAAGACGCACGCGCAGCAACAATATCACAATCACACACAACAACTTGCTTTTGCGCCAGGGCATTTGCAGAGCGTGAGCGCCCCGCGTCATCCGCATCCATTCTCTATACTCAATACTCATCCCGCACGCTGGCGTTCGTGCTGGCGCTTCCAACGGCTACTTCCCCCGCATTCTTCCTCCGTGCGTCAGGCGCAACAAGCAACCGCAACAAGTTCAACAAGCTCAGCAAGATCCAACTGAACCGCACAACAAGCAGCAGCCCATTCCTCAATTCGCCACGCATCTGTCACGTCTCCATCTGTGTACGTGGCATTCGTACCAAGCAAGCAAACAAGCAAGCAAGCAAACACTCGCGCGCGCGAGTTCAACAGCAGCAAGCAAGCGTACCCCGCACACAACAAGCGTGACCCATCCAGCAAACAAGCATTGCATTGCATTGCAATAACCAGTTAGCCACCCCCAGCACAACAGCAGCACCAGCACCAGCAGCTACAATGACCGCCATGGTGCTCCCGGACCTCGCGAGCATGACCCTGAGCGACAGCGCGAGCGCGAGCGCCACGGGCCTGGGCGAGGGCATCTCGGCGCGCTTCTCGCCCTGCGAGCAGCTGCGCGCGACGCTCTACGGCGAGACGACGCTCTGCCAGGACGAGCGCAAGCAGAAGCAGCTCGTGGTGCTCAAGCGCATCAGTCTCAAGCTGCTGCGCGCCAACGCCGAGCACGCGCGCGAGAACCCGGCGCGTGAGCGCGACGTCATCGATCTGCTGCGCAAGACCGGCGGACACGCGCACATCGTCAAGTACGAGGACCAGAACGAGGACGACACGACCTCGGGCTCGTCCATGTTTGTCCACGAGGACAACTTGTACATCGTGATGGAGTACTGCTCCGGAGGCGACCTGTACGACTACGTGTGCAAGAAGCCCGAGTCGCGCATGCACGAGATCGAGGCGCTGCGGTTCTTCCACCAGATCGCCAGCGGCGTGCAGTTCCTCCACGCGAATGGGATCGCGCACCGCGACCTGTCGCTCGAGAACGTGCTGCTGCAGTCCGGGAACGCCAAGATCTGCGACTTTGGCCTGAGCACGGATGCGAACGAGCTCTGCGACGACGTCGTGGGCAAACTCTACTACATGGCGCCGGAGGTCGTGCGCGCACAGGGGCTCTACGACCCGAAGAAGGCCGACATCTGGTCCCTGGGCATCCTGCTGTTCATCCTGCTGACCGGTTCCCCTCTGATCGCGGACGAGACCCCGCGAGAAGCGACCCTGAAGGTGCTCGAGAAGTGCGGCGTCGCCAAGATCCTCGAGATGTGGGAGCTCCAGAAGCTCATGGCCAAGGACACCGTGGCGCTGCTCGAGGCCATGCTCCAGGTGGACGCCGAGAAGCGCGCGAGCATCGAGTGCGTGCTCAAGCACCCGGCGCTCGCCCTCTTCGACAAGGCCTAAGGCGGGAGGCTTGAGAGAGAGCCATTTGTAACAACTAGTGTAGAAGAAAGTTTTTGAAAGAGAGAGAGAGAGAGAGAGAGAAGGATAGAGAAGTGAAAGGTGTGCCAAGTGAAAAAGTAGAGAGATACCAAGTGTAGAGAGAGAGGTAGAGAGTTGTACGAGTATTTAAAAACGAAGTTTGTGAAAGTATGTCGAGAGGTCATCTTGGTCGTTCCCCCATTTTCGTATGAAGTACCGGTAGTAGAAGGATATGCCCCAAGACCATCAACAACCAGTAATGAACAATGTGACCATGTTGAGAATCGCCAGAACTTCTCTGAGCCGGATGTCCTCTGGAGTACTCTTGGGTGGATTTCTACAGTATTTTATACCTCGCTGTTCAACAACTCGAGGTCTCCAGATTTGTGCGCTCTCGTCACACTGCTCGGACGTTCAGAATGTAGTCTGCAGCGTTCCGTTTCGCCGGAAGTTGTCGAGGACTGAGTCTCTGGCGTCCTAAGTGTTTTCCTCCTCTTGAGCCACTCCCACCAGTGGCTGTTCTCTCAGCTCCACAGTCATCGTCATGGTAGAAATCAGCTCGCGCGACCAATTCCCTCTCGAGCACCGCGACGTACGCACCAATTTCTTGCAGTTTGCTCTCGAAATCCCGCTTCTCCCTCCCGAGCCGCTGTAATTGCGCAAAGTACTTTTTCAGCTGCGTCTGCTGCACCTGCGTGGTCTGCTGGTAGTTGCGCGCCATTTCGCGCTTCTTGTCGACGATTTGGCCGAGTTGCGCTTCGAACTTGCTCGCGAGTTGCTGTAGGCGCAGGATCTCGGCGTCTTTGCTCTCGAGCCGCGCGGTGAGTGAGGTCAGCGGCAGTTTGCGCAGATGGGCTTGCCGACGTTTCCGCTTCTGGTCGTGATTGTAACACTGTGAGTGTGATTCGCTGTCGCTTTCTCCATCCGAGTCTTCTTCTTCATTATTCTGTTGATCCGGGCAGCTCAATAGACCCAGTTTGTCTGTGAAGATGAGTTTGGACTCCTCGACTTGGCATCCTAGCGGGATCGGGATCGCTGACTCGAGTTTATTACGCAGGGTCTCCAGTTCGTGGGCTTGCTGCACCACGAGTGCTTGCAAACGCTGATGTTCTGGATCCTCATCGTGATGGTACACGGTGTGGACTGCACTCAGTTTTGGTGGCGGTCGAGGGGCTGGTTGTGAGTGACTACTAGCCAGTTCAGTGCTCAGCTTGGTCTTCCAAGAACCATCGAGACTACCTCCGCCTACAACCACACTGTTGCTGGTTGTTGTAGTCGTGCCATTACACCGCTGGACTAGCGACGCGTTGAGCTTGGCGAGCTGCTGTACCTGCTGGAACATGAGCAGACTCTGCTGGTGGTCTTGCTTCGCCTGCTGCTGGCTCTGCGTCTGGAGCTGCGCCAGCTCTTTGCGGAGCGCGTCGCAGCTTCTGCAGCGCTATACAAAAGGACCAAACCACAAGGATGAAGAGCAAACATCAGCACCATAAGAGATATACGATATGTAAAAGAGAGAGGGAGTCTTGGTGATCCCTTGGCGAGGTACTAGGTACTAGAGCAGGCAAGCTGCACCTGGCTACCTGGTGCTGTTGGGCTGCTGGTCTCCCCATGTTCCACACTCTAATGAAGAGGCATCGTTCACATCGTAGCCCTCAGATATAGGACTGAAACTGCTCACCACAAGGGTAAAGAGAGAATGTTGGTTCTACTTGCTGAGACGAGGCAACCAATACTGTAAATCTGATGAAATGGCTACATTTTGGATCCAAAATGTAGCCATTTAAGCCTTGTGATCTCCTCAGTTAGCAATGATAAAGAGGGTATCGATGGTCGACTACTACCATTAAAGAGGTTGAGCAGGACATTTTCCCATTCATCACAAGTGCGGGTTTGCGCGAAGCCATGTGAACTGGAAGCTGTAGTCGGCGCCAAAGTGCTCGAGCGACGGCTGCACCGTGGACATGACCCAGAGCACCAGCTTGGACTGCACCATCTGCCACTGGCGCTCCAGCACGAACGCGAGCTGGTGGATGGACGCCACGCGCAGCTTCTTGCCCAGGAACCAGCTCAGCAGCAGGAACGAGAGCAGCTCCAGGAACCCGTAGAGCAGCACGTTGGCGATCGTGCGCTGGAGTTTGTCGTCGTCCAGGTCGCGCAGCTGCGCGTAGTAGACCCGATTCGGGAGACTTCGCATCATGAGCAGGTAGAGACAGTAGACGATGGGGATCATCACCTCCGTGTACTCGATGAGCACAGCAAAATCCACGACGTGAAGCAGCTGCAGCACGTTCTCCACTCGTTCGCGCCGCTCAGAGGGGTTGAGGGCGTTCACGAGGCGTCTCTCCTGCTCATTGAGCTCTGGGTAATCATCCCCACCACGCTGCGACTTGGAGGATGCCAGTTTCAGGACGGCGTTTGCGGTCGTAGGAACAACGCTCGAGCACTTTTGTCCTGCGGCCACTGTTTGGAAGCAAAGGGTGCGATGATGCGTCGAGCTGGCAGGTGCGGTAACTCGTCGAGGCTCCGATCCCGGGTCGGCATTCTGGAGGATACTGTTGTCCTGGTCTGTTTCCAGAATGTACAGGACTAGTCGAAGCAAGTTCGGATGCTGAGTTCCAACGACGGCATCTTTAAGCGGAGCTATTCGCAGGCTTTTCTGCCTCCAGGCGTTGGTGACCTTAGGAATACCCTTGGTAGCACTGGCACCCTCCGAAGCTTCCAGAGTTGTTGGTGCTGTTGTTATTGTCGCACAGGACAATCGAGTGAGCGAGTTGATTAGCAGAAGTGACGCACACGCGTGGATGAAATCCACGGCCATCAGGACGACCACCGTGTACCTCGAGGATGCGTTCTGCATGGAGAACACCACGTGGAGCGCGCGGAAGACCTCGACGTTGAAGATGATCATCTCAGGCTTGAGGTCCTGGACGTGCTTGACGCTCGCGTCGATCCAGTTCTTGGCGGCGAGCTTTAACACCGGCAATAGGAGCGCAAACGCGGTCTGCTCGGTCGACGCGAGGCTCTTGAACGCGTAGCTGAAACACCGGGTAGATGTACGTCAGCGAGATTTGCTTGGCGACGAGGATGAAGTAGTTGACAAAGTCCCTTCGAACTTGAGGGTTCCTTCGCAACGCGTCTCCCCAGGCAACGTAGAGTCACATCATTCAAACCACCAAGGCCATCAGACGCACCTGCCAGTGACGCTGCAAATCACCCATTAGCCATTCAGACCCCTGTGCGAGAATGTTCATGGGCTTGGATGTGGGTATGAAAGCACATGGGTACCCAAGTTTACTTTATGTTGGTTCTCCCACATTCCCTCAGCATGGAGTATGGAGTACCAGGTAGGTGTGCATCCCTCCGGTTTCGCTTGCTGACCGTCCGGGCTAGCTTGCATTCTGATGAGTGGGGGAGCTTTAGTAGCGGCAATTGGTAGCTTCATAGTTGTACATTTTCATTTGTCGTTTTAGCTACGGAAGTAAATTAGATACATGGATGGTGGGTGCTGGTGGTGCTGCTAGTCCTTACTTCTTAGACCAGCGTGGCGCCGGCACGGCCGCCCGTGGGCGAAGGCGGCAGGTTGCGCAGCATGCGCACAACATCCTCCAGCCCCAAGCTCGGAGTCCCGCCAAAGATGCGCTTGAGCAGGTTCGTGCTGGCGATCAAGTCATGCAGCTTGCCGTTCGCGTTCGCGATCGCGAAGCGCATCTTGCGCACCGCGAGCTTCTCCTGCATGTCCGAGAGCACCTGGATGGTCGTGGCGTCCATGTCGTTCATGTGGTGCGCGTCAAGCACCACGCCCCGGGTGCGGATGCCGATCGCGGCCAGACGGGCGATCTCCATCTCGATGAACACCGCGACGCGCTCGCAGTTGGCGAAATACAGCGAGCTCTCGACGCGCACGGCCACCACGTCGTCCAGGTGACGCGCCTGGTGGTACGTGTCGCGGTCGACAAAGCTGCCGTTGTCGAGCTCGCCCAGGATCACGACCGGCGAAGTCTTGGTCTTGTACATCAGCGCGAGCACCGACACGATGATGGAGCCGATGAGGCCGTCGAGCACGCCCAGCCCCAGCGTCAGGATGAACGAGAGCACCCACACGACAAACTCGTCGCGCTTCACGCGGTACAGCCACTTGGCTTCGTGGAACTCGACGAGCGAGAAGCCCGCGACGATGATGATCGACGCCAGGGAAGCGCGCGGCAGGTAGTACAGCGTGCCCGTCATGGTGTACAGGCAAAAGATGATGATGAGCGTCGTGATGATCGACGCGAGCTGCGTCTTGGCGTTCTGCAGGTTCACGGCCGTGCGCGACATGCCTCCGGTGGGGGGCATGGCCTGGAAGAAGCCGCAGACCACGCTCGCGAGCCCCAGCCCCGTGAGCTCCTTGTCCGTGTCGATGTCCTCCCCTCGCTGGATCGCCAGCCGCTTCGACATCGCGATACTCGACAGAAACACGACGACGCAGATCGTCAGCGCCTTGAGCACGATCTGGCCAAACTTGTCGCCGGCGATCAGGCCGTTGTTGAAGCCGTACCACGGCTCCAGGGGCGTCGGGAAACCAGAGGGCACTTCACCAGTGAGCTTGAGCTTGTTCGGACCGAGCGAGTAGCCGATGATCCCGCCAAAGACGCACACGAGCAGCGGCCCCAGGTCGCAGAGCGTGCGCGCGATGAAGATGAGCAGCAGCAGCCACTTGGACTTTGGAAGCTCCTTGACAGCCTGGTGACCGTCTTCACCGAGTTCCTGCGCGCGCGTGGCCTCCATGCTCACGTACTGCTGGTCCGTGAGCGAGAACCCGTGGCTGTGCATGGCCTGGGTCGGCGGCGCGTGCGGCTCCTGGCCGTGGTAGTCTGGGACCGGCGTCAAAATCTGCTGCATCTCAAACTGGTCTTCCTTGGAAGCCGCCGTATTGGCCGAAGACGACACCTCGGGCTCGTCAAAGAGACGACTCACCACCGGGTTGGGGAAGAAGCGCTTCTTGATGAACCGCAATGCAAAGAGGAACGCGATGGAGACCGAGCAGAGCCAGAAGCTGTACTTGTTGGTCTTGTCGATGCCCTGGAAGATCTTGTAGACCGTCTGCGGCGGGTACGTGGCGTGCTCGACCTTGATCTGCAGCCAGTTCTGCACCTGGGCGAGCGCGATGAGGAACCCGCCGGCCGAGATGAAGCCGCCCATGACCGGGCGAGAGAAGAAGTCGGCGATCTGGCTCAGGTTTAACACCCGGATCAGCAGCAGGATGCAGCCCGAGAGGAACGCGAACATGATGCCCGTGGCCACGCGCTCAGCCTCGTCCTCGATCGGGTTCAGGATCGTGCCCACGAGCAGCGCCACTTCCGAGCCACTGGCCACAGAGAGAACAGTCGACGAGCCGAAGAGCGCGTAGATGAGCGGCGCCGTGGCCGCCGTGTACAGTCCGTGGTGCGCCGGCACGTGCATGATCGTGGACAGCGAGACTTCTTGCGGGATGAGCATCATCGCCACTGTAATCCCCGCCACGATGTCGAACTTGAGGTCGCGCTTGATCTGGTACCGCGGCAGCCACTCGAGGATCGGCACGTGGTGCTGCAGGTGCTGGTAGAACGTCTTCTTGGGCAGCGTGAACAGCGGCTGGTGCGCCGTTGTCAGCGGCTGCGAGCTGCCCGAGTCGCTGGACGTGGACTGGAGGTTGCTGCGCCGCATGATGTGTGTTAAGAGATTCCTGCTGGTGGTGATGCAATGAGGAGCTGAGTGCTGGGGTCAATGCAAATGCAAGAATGAGAGCTCTGGACCACGAGCCACGAGCCACGAGTCAAGATCCACGAGCCAAGAGCCTCGCACGGCACAGCACGGACGCCAACAGCGGAATGGGATGCGATCGAAATGGAACTTTTTCGTGATGAATGAATAGGATTGCGGGCGGAAGAGGCCATTCCTGTGTTGCAGGGACAGTCGTGATTAGCTCATTGAGCGTTAATTTGGCCTGTTTATAGTACGGATTGATCTACTCTTATTTGGTACTTGCATTTGAGAGCTTTTCGTGGCTCAATCAGCAATACCTATTTAATTGCATTTTCTCCTGTTTATGTGGAGATAGTGGCTGGAGGAGAGGGCGTCTGCGGAACGGTTGGCGAGGTGGTTCAGATTCTGAGTGGCTTTTTACGCGTCTCTGATTGGCTGGAGGAAGAGACAGTGACGGCCAATCCCGACGCGACACTTTGGTTTGTCAATCGAACTGGCTGCGAAAAGTCGTTCTTGAATCGATGTTATGCGTACTTGAATGTGCTTGCAAATTTGCAGCCAATAAGACACTCTCAATTCGATTGGACGACCTTTGATTCGCTGAAATAGGGGTAGGATACCCATCTGATTGGCTAGCTGGCCCAGCCAATGTCGTGTTTGCCAGTCGTGTTGTCATTAATCTCCAGCTGTCGTCAGGAGGAGATGGCGGGAGAAGCCATGCGACGTCTTTGTCCTGCTCTGCTCCAGCCAATGCTGGCAGTATGGTGCGATGTGCGCAATCAGCGCCGAATGCGTTGACACCGATGAGATCTTTGCTGGTTGGTGATGGTCTCTGTAGAGATGCCGTTATCACCAATAGAGCTGAGAGCTCTTGGATGGAAGAAGAGTCGAGACTCTGGTGAAGGACGGACGATAGATAGATAAGCCACGGGCTCGCAGAAGAGGGGAACGAACTTGTTCCCAGAGGGAATAGCTTTGATGGGACATGGCGATCCGGTTGCCGCCTCCTCCATACCGTAGAGTTCGGCTCTGTCCGTGTGTTTCGTGCTCTTGTCGTTGATTATTTGATAATGCGCTCGGATCTTCAAGCTCTGGTTGGTTGCGTCGGGGAAATGGCAACACTGCGGTGCGGCTCTGGCTCCAGCGGTGTGCAAGTCGGTGGGCAAGTCCGATACAGTCCCTGTGAGCTGTAAGCTGTCCAGCCAACCCTCCCTAGATTGATCAGTTGCACTGTGCATAATTATGATTGATTATGGAAGGCTATTGAGTGTAAAGGCTTACGAAAAAGCAGAATAACCCAGCACAGCAGATCGATGTTGATTAAAATTCGACAACATATTCATTTCAAGGGATTGAATTGGGTAGGTTTGACTGTAGCTTGCAGTGCATACAGTAACGTTGCAGTAGCTCTGATCCAGAAAGGACTCTCCTGTGAAGAACCGGAACAGCTCTCCAGCAAGCAATTGGCGACGGGTTATTCTTCTTTACTGTAAATCCAGCCAGCACTCGGGCTGCATCAGGGTTCGCTCGTACTTTTGCGAGCTTTGTCGATCTAGGATGTCATCAAACAGGAACACGTGGCCGTAGACCTTTTACACATGCAACGTAATATATCTCAACTTTAACTGACAACGATCACCGTAGAGAAGGTAGACTCGAACACGAGCCCACCTGACCACATACGTGAATATTTCTGCCTCCCATGTCGTCGTACTCGAGTTTGAAGAAATCGCAAGTATACCGACGAAGTTTGCTTTAAAGTTCCCCGACTAGAACCAAGCTGGTCATGGAATATCCGTGCTCCACAAGAGTCCCGCTATGATATAACCAAGTGTCTGCTCATATTTTCATTGATTCAAGCACCAATGCAACTCTCTCCAGCAGCACTCGGTCTCGCATTCTATTCAACCTGTAGAAAGACTGCGAAGACCCAACACGGTTTCCCGTTGATCCAAGTGGACGACCCAGCAGCTCAGCGCTCACTTATCAAGTCTTGCATTCGGATCATCCCGATGAAAACGCTCATCCTCAATTCGACGCAACTCGCTTGGAGTTCGTGGGAATGTTGCTCATTAGATGCTGGTGAGATCGCAGTCTGTCCGCTCCATCCAGTACGAGGAGAAACCAGCTTCTTGCTATGGAAGCTCGGCAATTTGTCATTTGTAATGTGTGCGGAATGGGCTCCGGTTCGCAATACTGTCTGTCTGTTCTTGGGATGTCAAACACGGCCCTTTAGTCGCCTTAGTCGCTTCGTATGGGACGAGACGAAGCTGAGAAAATGTTGTTGCGAAACCTCATTGTTAACTGCCACATTCCCAACCTCACAGCCTCACAGCCTCAGCCAACGAGAGAGAGAGAGAGAGAGAGAGAGAGACCCGGGCGATAAACGTTGAGCCCACTGTGTTACTCCCTAATGAATGCAAGTGCTCAGTCCCAGACTCGAGCAGATTTCCTACGAACCAATCAAGCCAAAGTGACGAAATATTTGCTGGCCGAGCGAAGCTGCGGTATCTATGTTTAACAGCGAAACTCAAAAACAAAAAGCGAGCTTTTCCCAATCACGGCGTCGCTTGAGTTTCGCAGCTGTGCTCCCCGGATCCAGTGGGAGTCCACAGCACAGAGCGAAAGAGCTCGTTCAACCCAGAAACACGACAGCGAACGCAATGGCGATGCCATTAAACAGAGAGTGTTTGTGTATGTGTGTCAAAAGCGCTGGGCTCCAACCAATTGCAAATGCATGTGCATCCGAACAGGATGGATGCGCGAGATGGAAAGCGACCCTCACATTGCGGCTTCCAGACTAGGGCAGCCACAGCGACGAAGACATTGAAGGAAGCACAACTCATTGGCGCTAATTACCCGAGTTTCGTCAGAGGTCAAAGAGAGATTGAAAGCGTTGAGATGGCTGCCCAGTCCCCACCGCTGACCGCAGCATCCGAAAGCACCAGTCAAGACTCTGCCAGTGATGTTCTCGCCTTGATAGCGCGCCAACGCCCTGTGTTAGTGCCTCTCGACTTTGCTTCGGTCTTCCGATCCGATCCAACGCCTACAGCAGACCGGTCATCGTCCTCCGTGGCAGCGAACGCTGGATCTGAGAACCTTCCTTCCGACAGCAGAGCGATTGTTGAAATGGACAACGCGGAGTTCGAGTCTTTCAAGAAGCGATTGCGAATGCAGGAGGCGTCTCGACGCTATCGCAAGCGGAAGAAGGTAAATGTGGAGTGGACTACATGGCATCTATCGATTGAAAAACTAAGATCCTGCGTGTGGGGTTGATTTCTCTCTTTTGATAGGACACGCTTTGCCAGCAAAAGCAGGAGATCCTGGAGCTCCGTGCTGAACTAGCCGCCGTCCACTCGGTCGAAGCGGACATTGCAGTGATGGACCAGCAGCCTCCGATCGTTGTGGCTCGAGATTGCGACGTGCGCGCTCAAGAACTGCATGATAAGCTCGAGGAAGCGCGAGCAGCAGCAGAGTCGGAGCTGGCATTGGTACGTGGATATGTGTATGTGCGTTCTGATGATAAGAGTACCTCGAAAGGTGTCGATTGCTAAATTCAAATGTGTTATGTACTCAGCAGCTTCGCTCGATTCAAGGCTGTCTTCACGAGTAGCGAGCGCATCCGGCTTGTTGTACAGCGCCATTGTAGCTGAGGCGTTCGATACAGCTATACATCGTCAGTGCGCTTTTCTTCCAGCACACACAAAGATGAATGCCGTCTCGATTTTTATAAGCTCAAAGTCGAATCAAGAACCGGATTTCAGTCTCTCCAGTAACCCAGCAGCAGCTAGTGATATTCGACGGAGGGGTATCGTTAAAGTTTTAGAGTTGGCAATGCATGATGCTGCCTGCTAAACTTCGTGTTCTAGATCAAGCGCGAATGAGCCCCGGAGGTGTTTGATCCGAGGACAGACGACGCCAACGCCGACAACTGCAGCGGCGTTCATCATAATACTACGTAGTGCGAGACTGCATTCGTCGCGACTAATTTGGTCAGTGAGAGAGACCAGATACTGCCAGCCTCCTGAGACTTGTGAAGTCGATGAAGCAACGTGGTTGCACATTCATTCATCTCTTGCATCAAAATCACACAACAGGCTAGACGCAGTGAAGGTAGATAGATATAGGAGTTAGTACGATCGAACCTGAATATCTGCTTGAAAATCTCCTGCCTTTGCTACTGTAGTGATTACCCCTCCAGCACCAACCACCAAGCGGAAATGGTGCTAAATGGTGCTACGACGCCACGAAATCAACAAGATATTTAGCACCAATCTTGAAAGCACAAAATGTGCTCCACTGCAATAGCGCAAACATGAGCTCTACCATCGGCGGAAGAATGTAGCAAACCTGTTTGAAAAGTTAAATACGACTTGTATTGGGTGGATTACGCGAAAAGAAACGCAGCACTCGCCGATCCTCTAAGCAGAATGGTGCTCACATGGCGAACAGAGCAGCGATCGTAGTCAAGAGCAGGGTCAGTGCCATCGAGCTCGAAGACAACATACTGGATGCGTCGCTGGATCCCGCCACTTTCTTCGCCACTCCACCGTAGCACGGAATCTCACTCGTCGGGATCTTTGCCAGCGCTGTAAGCAAGTCATCGTGGGCTTGCTGCCAGGACGTCGACTTCATGAGTCCATAGTGCGTGCGACCGAAAATACCCGCCTTCTTGTCGAGCGAGTCTTCCAAGTAGTATTCGCTGTCTGGGTTCAACGCCCAGAAGTAGCTGCCCTGGATGCTGGCAGCATATTCGATCAAATAGTCCAAGATCGCAGTCTGCTGAGGCTGACCAGGACCGTAGACACCGCTGAAAGAGCCGAGCACGATCGGTCCCTTCCCCTCCGCTGCGATAGAGCCAAACGCTTCGTTCATCACTTTCTTGTACTGCGCGACCAAATCTGCTTGCGGGAGATGGGTGTACGTCTGGCAACCAAACTGCGACTTGGTGCACTTCAGCTTGGTGGTGGACTTGACACCGTCCACGAACTCAACACACTCGGACGTTGTCTGCGTGCCTTCAAACTCAAAGTCTTCCATGGTCAGCGAGCAGTTGCTTTTCGACGTGTAGAAGTAGTTGCGAGGGTAAACGCCGTGCGAATGCGCGTGCGGCGCATACACCAGCTTGTTCTCCATGGACAGCTTGATCGGGTTGGCCGTTGCGTTCTTGAAGTTGCCGCCGTCCCAGTGATCGCTCAGTTCCTTGTAGTCGTCGGCGACTTGGAAGCGCTGGTATTTGGTTGGCGAACTCGCCCCACCGACGAACACCAACCACTGTGGGCAAATCTCCAGCACGCGGTTTCCCAGAATCTCAGCGGCTTGACGCCAGTCGCTCTTGATGTTTGCGTCCTCAGCGTTTGCGTTCCACTGGACATCCGACATTTCGTTCTTGAGGTCGACGCCGATGACGTTCCAGTGACCAGCGTTGCACAGCGTCCTCGCCAGATACGTTACCGCTTGATACGCTGGGGACTCGGTGATGTTCACGTACGGTGGTGTGTACCAGTACGCGTCCTTGTCGTACTTGTCCAACAGATGAATGTCGAGGAGAACAGTGACGTACTGATCTTGGAAAGTCTGAATCACACGTCCCAGCAGATCCAAGTAGCGCACGGCATTTGGGTCGTCAAACGACGTGAACTCGCGGTTCTCGTACGAGTGAATGAACGCCAACTGCGGACGCGGGTCATTCGACACGTACTCGGCGTTCAGCGGCAGTCGGATGGAGTTGAAGCTGTTGTTCGACATGAACTCGAGCACTTTTTTCTACAACGACCAAACAAGATCATGTGTTAGTTACGTGTACACTCTTTATCAATGAACACAAGTCGCCACTCACCACTGTGGTCGCCTGCACGCCCTCTTTGTTCGGCGTCTCAGTCCCCCAGAGTCCATCGGGGATCATGTTCTCTTTCTCCATGCCGCTCCACGCCACCCCCTTGATCTTGATCTCCGTCTCGACGGTCGCGTCCAGTGGGTCCACCGCGACGATCTTGCCGTTCTTCGCCAGATAATTCGGCTGCCGACACTCTGCAAGCAAATGAACAAGCACACACCCACGCAATCGTCAGCATCAATACCCACAACATCGATAAACAGATACCTCCTCCAATCGTACCTAGAAACGCATCACTCGTCGCGCTCAAAAGCAGCGCGCTCGCCGCAGCAGCCGCCAACGCGCGCCACGCTCGAGCCGCCATCACGTTGCTCTTCTTCATCTGGACTCTCTCTCTCTCTCTCTCTGAGCGATCGACCGGTCTCTTCTGCTGTTGTCTTCTGGTCTGCTTGACTTGCGCAGGAGCTGGCGAGTTCGGAAGTGAGTGGTGCTCTTCTACCGTCGCGCGAAGAGAGAAGGGAAAGGAAAGGAAGGGAAACGTTTGGTTGTTGCACCCAGTCTGGGGGATGCACCCATATCAACTGGCTGCTGGCACCGATTCAAATATCCCCACACCCAAACGCTGCTGCTGCAAAGTCAGAGCGACTTTTTTCATCGAACAGTTTCTTATTTCAGTGTATGGAACGGGTTTTTGCTGCGTGACACACCGTTTAAAGAGAAAAGAAACTCGCTTAAAATTGGTGTGGTTCAGACCCTGCAAAACCAACTGGTTCAAGTTAGCTCATCAGGTCAGCTGAATCGAAACAAGTACAATGTGGATTCACACCACTTTATGAGAAAATTAATCGCTCGCTGAACCACACATTCTGAACCTCCACTGGCTTCATGAAACGAGTGGTTTCATTTGGCGTAGGTACAAAGAAACCGACAAAGCAAGATCCAAGGTGCTTGGGCTGACATGCATGATCGCATGATCCCATCACTGTTACACTGTTTGCTGTGGACTTTCCCGCCATTTCATGAGCTCACACACGAGCGCCAGTGTGATAATAAAGTAGCACTCCTGCTGTAGGTCGAAAGTCTCCAACAAGTAAATTGATCCGCTCGCAACAAAATGGTTGGAATGATGACGGCGAAAGTGTATGCTCGTGAGTGAACCCAACGAACAATTTGTGACCAAGTGTGTGCCGGGTGTCCAAGTTGAAGTGTACTATTGTAGCCACAATACGGGCAAAAAAGGAGCACTATCCATCGAAAGTGATACTGGTACCCTACAGGATAAAATATAGACGCGGACAAAACGAGCTTGAAATGGTACCCTACAGGGTAAAACAGAAACGAATCAAACTGCATGTTGGACTCCTTGAGTTGATGTGGCAGCGGCTCTATTCAGATTGAAACCGTGAGGAACGAGTTTTGTGTTTGTTTTTGAAAAAAGCCCGCGAAAAACCATTTGCAAACTATCATATTCGAGAGTGCTTGAACAATTGCTATAACTTGGCATGCACGAAGAAGGTTATGCTTATAGAGTATCAAATAGACGAAACAATTATAAA
>JAADVK010000152.1:0-43255 GCA_023334975.1 Globisporangium sylvaticum
CTGCGTGCCTGCTGAGCTGGACGTCGTGCCGGAAGCCCACACCCACAACAAGCCTGCGAAGGCCTCGGGCATCGACGTGCTCACGGGCGAGGCCATCACGACGCTGCAGGCACAGCCAGAGCACAAGTCGTTCTTGGCCGAGTGGTGGGCCATCTTCAGCAACCCGACGTTCGCGCTCGTGGTGTTTGGCCACGCGGCGTACACGTTCTCGCTCGCGGCGCTGAGCGTGTTCAGCCCCGTGATCTTCATCGGGTTGGGGCTCTTTGAGACCGAGACCCAGGTGTCGATGGTGTTTGGCGCGCTCATCGTGCTCACCGGCACGATCGGCACGCCCGTGGGCGGGATCTTCGTGGACCGCCTCTTGAAGAGCGACTTTGTCACCAAGGACATGCGCTGCTTCGTGTCTGTGTCCTCGCTCTTCTACTTTGCGCTCATCGCCGAGGCGCTGGCGCTCATCATGATGGCGTTCACGGGCTCCAAGCTCGTGTTCCTGGGCTTCTTGGCGCTCTGCTTCTTCTTCCTGTGCGCGCTGTCGCCCGCTGAGACGATCGCCGTGATGGAGCTCTTCCCGGAGTCGCGTCGATCCATGGCGATCGCCGCCAACACGCTGATCATCCACGTGCTGGGCGACGTCCCATCGCCAGTCGTGCTCGGGTGGCTCAAGGACTCGTGGGCACCACGCTGCGGCACGATCGAGATCGACGGCATCGTGGCGCTCAACCCGGACTGTTGGAAGGATCGCTCGGGACTGATCGACGTGCTGCTCTTCGCTGTGCTCTGGCTGCTCTGGGCCGTGCTGCTATGGGGCATCGCGCTCGTGGTGCTGCGACGCACGCAGAAGAGCAAGACGCGCTTCTCACTCCAGGCATAGTGGCTGGGTAGTAAGTTGTAGTGAGGAAAGAGTAGGGGGTCTCTCACTGAGGCTGTTGTGTTGCTGGTTGATCGTTCTTGAGAGGCAGGGCGGCTATTGTAGCTGCTCGTATATGCTTTGAAGCATCTTCAACACTGTTCAATCGATTTCCTTTCATCGCTGTAATCAGATTTTGCCAGTTAGTTAGGGAAAATGGAAGAGACAGCCAACAACTCTGCTGCGAACCGTCAAACAACATGATTATTAGCGAGGAGCTTAGGAGAAGAAACAACTAAACGCACCAGTCAGTGTGAGCTCGTCAATCAGTTCAATAAGCAAGCAGCACGCGGAAGAGGAACCAGGTCTAGAACAGCCTCACGCATTTACCCACTCACTCGTGCCCTATTTACAGCGCCTTCCGGTGCAGGATCGACGCGCCGTACTCCTCGTACTCGCTCTTCGTGATCCACATGTTCTTGAACGTCGCGAGCGACGCGAGGATGGAGCCGCCGATCCACGTCGAGTAGAGGCGCGTGGGCGGCGCCGAGATGCGGATCTTGATGTCCTTGGGCGCTTTCTTGCGCACTTCGGCCAGCAGCCGGTCGCCGAAGCCCGGGAACATGGTGGAGCCGCCCGACAGGATGATCTGCGAGAAGAGCGTCTTGCGCAAGTCCATGTCCGACTTCATGATCGCCTGGACGAGGCACTCGTGGACGCCTGATGACGCATTGGATAGAGTAGAATAACAAACAGTTAGCCAGCTGCATCATCACTATAGTGAGCAAGCGCTCCATGTATCTCACCTCCACTCTCCGAGCCGATGATCTCAGGGCGGAAAAGCACCTCTGGTGCGCGGAATTTCTCAGCGCCAATCTGCATTTTCACATGCACACACAACACAAAGTTTAGGTTCCAGACCAGCACGCATACAGATATGTAGCCAAGAAGGTCGCCTGTATACGCACATTCAGCAAGGTGCCGTCTGGTAAATAGTACGCGGACGAGTCATCTGCCGGCGCCGCCGCATTCTTCGACTTGGAGCTCAGCAGATCCTTCACGGCGATCGCCGACTTCTCCGCCTCCAGCTGCTCTTCTTTCGCCGGGTTGAACGCCACGTAGCAGAGCTTCTCCTTGATCTCGCGCACGATCTCGCACTCCGCCGACGTCTGGAAGTTGTAGCCCGCGCGGCGCAGCAGCAACTGCAGGTGCGCTGTCACGTCACGCCCCGCGATGTCCATGCGCGTGATCGCGTGTGGCAGTGTGAACGACTCGTACACTGGGACGACGTGGCAAACGCCGTCGCCGACGTCGAGCACCACGCCCGTGGTCCTTCCCGACGCGTAGAGGCTGAGCACGGCCTGTGGGGACACGAAGAGCGACGGCACGTTGAACGCCTCGAAGAACACTTCGCCGGCGCGCTGGCGGTTCTGCACGGGGTTGAGCGGCGCCTCGGTGAGCAGCACCGGGTGGTCCTCGCTCTGCACGTTGAGCATGTCCTTGGAGTAGACGTGCTGCCATATCCGGTGCATGCTGTTCCAGTCCTTGACGACGCCGTGCTCCATGGCGTACTGGATCTTGAAGAGTCCGCGGTGGTGCTGCACGCGGTTGCCCACGAACGTATCGCCGCCCTCGTACGCGCCGCCGGGCATCATGCGCGTGTGCTTCGTCTGCCCCACGAACGACGGGAACACCACCTGCGGCGTCTCGCCGCCCGCGAAGCCCGCCTTCATGAGCCCGCTGCCGTTGTCGATCACCAGCGGCTGGTTGCCCAGCACCGCGCTCGCCATGCTTGCTTGATAGTAATTGGTCACCTTGGTTGTCTGTGTGAGATCGCTATCTTATCTTGCAATTGCTTTGCTCTTGAGAATGCAAGCAGCAGCAGCTTCAAAGCAACAACAGCAAAGAGAGGGGGATTGACAAAAGCTGCTGGATATGAAGCGAGTTTGGGTCGATTTCATTGGTTGAAAATAGTTTCGTAAGATTCTATTGGGCAATATGTGCGGAAAATACCTGTAAAACTTGATGCTATTGTCGTTAGAAGAGGTAGATAATCATATTTTAAGGACCTTCTGAAACTCCAGCTTACAACAATGCTCACTCAAAAACTGTATGCAGCATTCTCAATCTTCACTATTATATACAGGTACGAAATCCGCCTACTGTCCTCAAGATAAGTTTCCACAAAACCCCCCAACCTTTGCTGTCATGTACCAAGTGGGGAGGATGCCGCTTTGCTCACTCGCTCACACCATTTGAAGGCAAAGCCAAAGGAAGGACAGGAAGGACACCAGCCCAAAGCCCGTGACGCACCTACGCGCCGCCATGTCCTCTACGACGGAGCTCCCGGCGCTCGAGCGCGAGGTGCTGCGGCTGCTGAGCGAGCTTCCCACGAGCGGCTCCAACGCCGACCAGCTGGCGCTCTTCCAGCGCGTGCAGGAGCTCGTCTTCCACCGCGACCCGACGGGCGACAAGCACGCGCTGCTGCACGCCGCGGCGCCGTTTGTCTCCACGCTCGCGCAGCACCAGAACGCCGCGCTGGTGGCCGCGCTGCTGCAGTTTTTGTCGCAGGCGACGAGGCGCAGCGCGCTCTTCCTGCGCGAGCTCTACGACGTCACCAACACGCTGCTTATGCTCAGCTTCTCGACCGAGAAGAACGTGATGAGCGCGATCCAGTTGGCGCTCGCGAGTCTCCCGCAGGCGTTCCAGTATGTAAATGAAAACCAGGATACCGGCGCCGGATCGCTGGACCACAAGCGCGCGCTCTGGACAGCGGTGACCGCGAGTCTCGAGCACATGGTGGAGATCGTGGCGACGACCCCGCTGCTGCCGATCGGCAGTGCGGACTCGAACAACAACCGCAGCGCGCTCGTGTGGCTGCGCGCGTGGAAGTACCTCGAGTGTGCTGCGCTGCTGCTCACGACTGCGAAGGACGCGGCCATGTACCGCGACCCCGCGCGCTCGAACGTGCAGCCAGACGAGATCACGATCGACCGCATCGTGGCGGCGCCGGATCACCCCGTGCTCGACAAGCTCGCGCTCGAGACGCTCGGTCTGACGATCGCCAAGAGCCTCTGCGAGCGGATCGGACGGACAGTCGAGACCGGCGGCGCGATGCTGCAGTCACTGGGCAGACGCGAAGTGTGCGTCGCCGTCAACTCGGTGTCGCTCATCGCGGCGCTGCGACCGCACCTGATGCCGACCATTCTCCCGAGTCTCGTGGGGTTCCACAATGAGAACTTGCCTGGCAGCACGGACGGAGTCGTCCAAGCGACGCTGAAGGCAAACTTGATCAAACTGCTGAGCCACCCAGCTGCCCAGGCGTTTGCAGACGAAGTGACCGAGTGTCTGATCTCTCTCGGCGCCTCGGAGCGCGCGTTCCGAGCCATCAGTAAGAGCAAAGAGCCTCGCCGCAAGTACGTGTCTGCGCCGTCCGAGGCGTCGCTACGCAAGGCGCGCATCGGCAAGCGCTCGGCGCAGTCCATCGCAGAGAAAGTGGAGAACGACACATACAAACGCCACCGGATCGGCGAGAGTGGCGGCAGCAACGCCAACAGCAACAGCTACAACACCAGCACAGGCTCAGCGGCAAGAGGAGGCTCAGCAGATATGACCTCGTCATCATCGTCGCAAGTCACGCACGAAGGGATCGTGAACATGGCGTCGTCTGCCGTCGTGAACCTCGTGCTCGAGAGCTTCACGTCGGAGCTGCCAGGGCCACCGCCGCCGAACCTCAAGCTGGAGCTGACGCCGAGCGAACTGAAGGCGCGCATGCTCGCTCTCCTCGGCAAGATCGCGACTCCGTCCTCGGCGCTGGCGATCGAGAACAGTAACAAGCGCATGCGCGACCCCCGCCGCCGACGTGACCCGCGGGTGGCGAACCAGGAGCAGCCCTCGCTCGTGCAGATCTTTGACGGTGACGTCGTGGACGAAGTGAGCGACTGGATCTCCAAGAACGCGTCGTCGATCGCCGAGCCGCTCATCTCGGTCTCGGAGGACAACGTCGTGCAGGTGTATCTGAAGCCCGCGACTGCGGTCTGGTGTCGCGAGATGGCGGTTGCAGCGCTGTCGCGCATCCTGGAGAACGAGTACGGCGTGAGCATCCGCGGCGATGAGAAGCTGCGCGAGAGCGTGCTGTGTCGCCTCGCGTCCAGTCCGTGGCTGTTGCTGACAGACGACAAGAACAACCAGATCGACTCAACGCGTCCAGATGCGAAGATCCCGGCGGTGTACCAGTCGATTCTGGACTTCGTGCTGGAGGATTTCTCGGTGCGCTCGACGCTCGCGATGGCGCTGTTGTACCACGAGTACACGCGCTTCACTGGCGACCAGTTGTCTGCTGCTGTTGCCTCTACCACAAGTGCGACCCCAGAGTCATCGAACGTGGCGCCAACAACGGATGCGATCTACAGGAAGACCATCGCGTACTTTTTCAGCTCGCTCGTCAAGAAGATGGATCTGTCGTCCGCCGCGGACAAGAAGCTCTTTGGCGCGCTCATCGCGCAGCTGCCGCGCATCACGACCGAGATTCTGGCGATGCTGGTCACGCTCTTTGACGAGAAGAGCGGCGTCGTGCTGGGCATCACGTCGCTGCGAGACCTGATCAAGGAGCGCGCGATGTGCCAGACGCCCGCGCTCCGGATATTGCTGCGCTACACGTGCCACGAAGAAGAGACGACGCGCAACTCGTCCATTCGCTGCGTGGCGAACCAGCTGTACAGTCTAGAGGCACTGAAAGAGTCGATCGAGCGTTTCGCGGTTCGTTTGGTGAAGTCTCTTGGGGGAGAAGCCTCGCAGCAGAGCGGTGGTGATAATACCGGCGATAACACAGGAGAAGAAGCTGAGCGCGGTGCTAACGCTGACGATGTGGATATGGAGGACGCCAGTGCTACTACTGCGTCTAGTGAAGAACCAGAAGCAAAGGTATTCGACAATCAAGCGAAGCGCAAGTGGTTGCAGAGCCAGATCCGCAGCATGAAGCTCTCCGACAAGGCGCTTGAGACAGAGCTGCTCGAGTTCGCGAAGCTCCGCCAGGAAGAGATGCTGCTCTCCAAGCCGCTCGAGACCGAACAGGAGACCCTGCGCCGCATCGAATTGTACCTGGCTCTGTGCGCGAAGAAGCCGACGCTGCTGGCGCACGTGGTCGCGACGTACGCGCACGCGTCGGACAGTGTGCGCCAGGTGATCTTCCACGCGATCGAGAAGCTGATCAAGCACTTGAAGCAGCGCGGGACCGTCAACGTCGTGGCGCAGCTGCACGGCTTTGAGCCGAACGCGCTCGGGTTTGTCTGCCACGTGATCCAGATCCTGTCTGTGCGTGGCGCGCGACCGAACGAGGAGACCGCCGCGACCGAAGAGCTCGTGCAGCAGGTGCTGGCGCTCTACCACGCGCACGAGCACGTGCCCGACGCCATCTCTGTGTTGATCCCGATCCTCCCGAGCATCCGCGCCGACGTGCTGTTCCCGTTGCTGCCGCAGCTGCTCTCGCTGCCACCGGCGCGCTTGTCCGTGGCGATCACGCGCTTGCTGGAAGCGATGCCGCCGCAAGTGGTGACGCCGATCGATCTGCTCGTCGCGCTCCACCACGTGGACCTCAAGAGCGAGCCGACGATGCAGAAGAAGGTGATCAGCGCGATCAACTTTTGCGTGGAGCACCGCCACGCGTTCCCGTCGGACGTGCTGCTGCACGTCTGCCGCGTGCTGGTGCAGGACGACAAGATCTCCAAGCTGGCGCTGCGCACACTCATCCTGAGCGTCACGGCGTACCCGAACTTGCAGCAGGACATGACGGCGCTGCTCGAGATCCTCGTGTCGCGCCGCGTGTGGGAGATGGAGGACGCGCTCTGGAAGGGCTTTGTCAAGTGCTCGGCGCTGCTCCAGCCGGCGTCGTTCCCGCTGCTGCTCAAGCGACTGCCTGTGCCGCAGCTGCGCGGCGTGCTGGAGGACGAGCCCGAGCTGCGCGCGCTGCTGCACCAGTTTGCAAGCTCATCCGACGCGCCGGCGAACCTGAATCTGTCTCCAGAGGTGCGCGAACTCCTTGCGATGAAGAGTGAAGCTGGGGGCAATGGAGAAGCGTCTGTTGCTGGTGTCCACGTGAAGCAGGAAGAGGAAGAGTTTGAAGAACCAGAACTTGTCGTGAAGAGGGAAGAGACGGAAGAGATGGAAGAAACCCAAGACTTTGTCAAGAAGGAGGAGGAGAATGCACCAGTGGCTTAAGTAGGAAATGATAGAGAGAGAGAGAGAGAGAGAAGAAGAAGAAGAAGAGCTTCAATCTTCACCAGGGATGTTATTTTCTTAATTTATGAGTTTCCACCCTGTAGCTCTTCGTTTCTCTCTCGTGTCAATCAAAAGCCACAACGCCTGGAGGTCCAATCACCACAAAGAGCCTAGATATGTTGGCATCTCGTGTGCAATACCATTAGCAGTAAGCAAGAGACATCGGAAATGCAACATTCATTTTTCGTTCATACATTCACAGTCAAACAAAGGTTGAGCTCGCTTTACCAGCCTACTTCTTCATACTCTTTGTGCTTCATAAGTGGTCTTCTGGTCGCAGTAGAAGGCTGCGAGTGGATGGACTGCCCCCAGTTGGCTGGTTCAGTAGTAGGTTGTAGTTTGCTAAAGAGACAGCGAGAAATGGAAAATGGGTTCATACAAAAACACACAGCGTGCCAAGAGCAAGAGCTCTCTGGAGGTCTCGTGCTCATTACACGCGCGGGGTGCGGAAGCGCTCCGAGGCGATCTGGCAGCGCTGGATGCGGCGCAGCACCACGAGCGCGATGCCCCAGAGCGCCACGGCCCAGAGCAGCCAGAGCACGGCGAAGAGCAGCACGTCGCGCAGCCCCGCGCGGTCCTTCCAGCAGTCCGGGTTGAGCTCCGCCTCGCCGTCGATCTCCACCGTGCCGCAGTTCGGTGCCCACGTGTCCTTGAGCCACCCGAGGATGATCGGCGACGGCACATCGCCGAACGCGTGGATGATCAGCGTGTTGGCTGCGATCGCCATGGACCGACGCGATTCGGGGAAGAGCTCCATCACGGCGATCGTCTCGGCGGGCGACAGCGCGCACAGAAACAGGAAACAGCACGCGAGGAAGCCGAGGAAGAGGTACTTGGAGCCCGTGAACGCCATCATGATGAGCGCCAGCGCCTCGGCGATCACCACAAAGTAGAAGAGCGAGGACACCGACACGTAGCAGCGGAGGTCCTTGGTCACGGACTCTCGCTTCAGCAGCCGGTCGACTAGGATGCCGCCGAGCGGCGTGCCGATCGTGCCCGTGAGCACGATGATGCCGCCAAACACCATCGACACCTGGGTCTCGGTCTCAAAGAGCCCCAACCCGATGAAGATCACGGGGCTGAACACGCTCAGCGCCGCGAGCGAGAACGTGTACGCCGCGTGGCCAAACACCACCAACGCGAACGTCGGGTTGCTGAAGATGGCCCACCACTCGGCCACGAACGACTTCTTGCGGTGCGCTTCCAGGAAACTCGTCTCGTTGTCCGCGAGAATGTCGCTCTCGGTCTCCTTCGGGGTCTTCCGCTCGTGGTTGTGGTCCTTGGGCACCACGTCCAGGTCCGCGGGCACGCAGAACAAGCAGCCCAGGATGAGCAGCACCATCATGAACCCTTCGATAAAGAACGCCGCGCTCCAGCCGAGAGGCGACGCCGCGAGCGACGAGCCGTACACGTACCCCAATGCAGTGCCGACCGTGATGGACGCCAGGAAGATGCCCATGTACAGCGCGCGACTCTCTTTCGGCGCGTGCGTGTCGATGAACGGCGTGGCGTTGCACTGGAACGACGCCTCCCCGACGCCCGAGAGGATGCGACCGAAGAGCAGCACGTAGTAGCTCTCCGTGTACTTGGCGATGCCGCAGATGACCACTGCGATGACCCAGACCGACATGCCGAACGCGATCGTGCGGAACGGCCGGTTCGAGAGTGCCAGGTAGCCAAACACCATCGTGCACACCGAGTAACTGGCGATGAACGCGGACGCGAGGATGCCCAAGTAGAGCGACTGCTGCGTGACCTCGATCTGCAGCGACTGCGAGATGAAGTGCTCGAACTTCTCCGGGGCACCGGGGATGATGCCGCGGTCCAGGTAGTTGACCAGGTTGATCAGGCAGAGCAGGATGATCACGCCCTGGGAGCTCAGCTGCGGGAGCGCCATGGCGCTGCGTCTACTGCGGCTGCGCGGCAGTGATGAAGATGGAGAGGAGGAGGTACCAGGGCTCTTCCTCGGGTGGTGGCGGTGGTTGCTGCTACTTGACGAGAGGAGCGGCTGCGAGAGCTGGTCCTCCAAGTCGTCGTCTGTGTGGCTGTCGGCGGCTGCGCTGGACGGCGCGAATTGCGTTATGACGAGTGACTGCGCTGACACCACCGGCGCGACCGGCACCGCGCCCGCCATTGCTGGTCTCTTGGCGCCTCGTTGCGGTGCTGCATCTGCATCTGTGAGAGAAGAGCGACGCGCCATGAGCTGTGAGCAAGAAGAGCGTGCTTGAGCTTCTTGCGCTTTGTCGATCTCAGAATCTCGTTCTTGACATGGCCCATCCCGCTAAGTACGTATTTGAAGGCCGTACTTAATGAGAATTTTTGGTGAGATGAATGCCAAAGAGCTCTCTACAATATGCTAGCAGAATGGAGATGAAGAGAGCAGTGTGTTTGAAGGGATCTTGATAAGACAACACTCTTAATAACTGGTTGCGCTAGCACAGTGTATGGAAGTACAAGAGAGTAACGGCAAGTTGTGCTCTGTGCGAGGTACAGAATCTCGCGTTTGAATGAACGAGGCACTGCGTCACGCAGTCTGCGTGCTTCTGTTGAAACTCTGCGAACTTAGTATGTTAGTGCATAAAAAGGTCTATTTCAACCGAGATGCGGTGCCAGGTCTGGGAGAGAAGTCTCTCTCACTCTTCAAGTAAAGCGAATGGCTACACTCTTGTCTTCCGCCACCACACACGCCCTTTGCGGTGCTGCCCTTTCAGAACTCTACAGCGCATTCAAATTTTCTTCATATCTCTCTATGGTCCACCGCCATCGATTGTGTTTCTCTCGAAGCCTCATCACAGTCATCGTCTAACTCAATCACTCTCTCTCTCTCTCTCTCTTTCTCTACCCCATTCCCAATCAGAGCAAAGACCGCTCACTCATCTATTAACTACTCCAATCGCTGGGACTGAACCTCTTTCGTGCTGACGCTTTGCGAAACTCAGCCTTGCTGTGGCGCATCCGCAAAGTCAGAATACGAGAGGGAGGAGGCAAACTTTCGCGGCAGAGGTCCGTTGTCGATGGACAGAGAGCCCAAGAGCACCAACTCTTTCTCTTGAGCTCCTCGGTCACCAAAGAGCTCAACAATAAGGCTCTGCCGCGTGCGTATCTGAGATTCAACCTCAGCAGCATAGAGCTTCTGGAAATGGTACTCGCCGACAGATTTGATCTCGTTCATGCCTCGATAAATATCATCACCTTGACAATTCGACCAAGGCAACGCGATTTCGAGAAAAAAATACATGGCGGCAACAGCAGTAGAAGCTGTACCGAGAACGGACATTTGGTCCAGCTCCAAGCTACAACCATCTAGACAGACTCAAAGTAGCCTCTCTTCTCTCTCGACTCTCTCTGCCTTCTGGTCTCGCATTCCTCAAACAAAGCACATGCAGCTTCAGTTTCTGTGCCAACCTGCCAAACGCGGGGTTTGCCACCACCGTGGCAGGAAGAAGACTCCTTCCAAGACGCTATGTGCGGATAATTTACATGATTGCAACTTGTTATCTAGCCGCGAACAGGGGTCGCCGCTGCCAGCTGCGAATGTGGGCACTGACTCGCGCGCTCTGGCTGGGATCAAATGGGCATGGGTTCTCAATGCCCACGCTCTGATGCCAGTCAGAAAACGCCGTCAGTTACCACACGCAGCACCAGCAGTGCCCCATGTTCGCTATATTTTATATATGGAAGTCTGTCCTAGACTCAAGTACTCTCTCTCTCTCTCTGCTTTCAGGTCTTGTGTCCGTCCCTCATGATGAGTTTATTCCCACTCGATGGTGGCTGGAGGCTTCGACGAGATGTCGTACACCACGCGGTTCACGCCACGCACTTCGTTGATGATGCGGTTGGACATGCGGCCCAACACTTCGTATGGCATGTGGTACCAGTCGGCGGTCATGTAGTCCGAGGTACTGACCGCGCGGATGGCGACCACCTTCTCGTACGTGCGGCCGTCGCCCATGACACCGACCGACTTGACCGGGAGCAGCACACAGAACGCCTGGCCCGTGGTCTTGTAGTGTCCGCTCTTGCGGAGCTCTTCAAGGAAGATCGTGTCGGCCTGACGAAGCGTCTCGAGGGCCTCCTGGCTGATCTCTCCGAGCACACGGATCGCGAGGCCCGGACCTGGGAACGGGTGGCGCCACACGCTCTCCTCGTCGATGCCCAACGCCATACCGAGTTCACGCACTTCGTCCTTGAACAGCTCGCGCAGAGGCTCGATCAACTTCAGGTGCATCTTCTCTGGGAGGCCGCCGACGTTGTGGTGCGTCTTGATGGTCGCAGATGGTCCCTTGTACGAGATACTCTCGATCACATCTGGGTACAGAGTGCCCTGCAGCAAGTAGTCGACTGGGTGACCGATGCGCTCCGCCTCCTCCTGGAACAAGTCAATGAAGAGGTTGCCGATGGTCTTTCGCTTCGTCTCTGGCTCAGTGACACCCTTGAGCGCGGTGAGGAAACGCTCCGACGCGTCAATGCACTTCAAGTTGATGTTGAGCTTCTTCTGCAGGCGCTCGACAACTTCAGCGGCTTCGTTCTGACGAAGAAGACCGTTGTCGATCAGGACAGCGTGGAAGCGGTCACCAAGCGCGCGCTGCAGGAGCACGGCAGCGACGGACGAGTCGACACCACCGCTGACGGCACCGATCACGTGGCCGTGTGGACCAACGCGGACGCGCACTTCTTCGATGAAGGCATCCGCGATGTTCTTCATGTCCCAGTCGGTTGGCGAGCCACAGATGTTGACGACGAAGTTCTTCAAGATGTTCTTGCCGAGCGGCGAGTGCGTCACTTCTGGGTGGAACTGGATGCCGTAGAACTGCTTCTCCACGTTCACGATGGCCGCGTGCTGCGAGTTCTCCGAGGTCGCGATGTCCACGAAGCCAGTTGGGCACGAGGTGAGCTTGTCGCCGTGGCTCATCCACATCTGGAACTCGTCTGGGAGACCGTCGAAGAGGCCGCCGTGCTCGTTGCCGTTCTTGGTGACGATCGCCTTGCCGTACTCACGGTGCTCGCATGGCGCGACCGTGCCGTTGTTGGTGAACGCCAGCTCCTGGAGACCGTAGCAGATGCCTTATCATTGTTCAAACAAACAAAACCAAAAGACAGTAAGCATCTCTGGTCGTAGCACCATAGACGAGACAGCCAATATATCAGAAAAAAAACCAGCAGCAGCACACATACCGAGCACAGGGAGCTTGAGCTCTTCAATGAGCTTCCAGACGCCAGCCTGGACGTGCGGAGCGGCCTTGTCGTAGACCGAGTTCGGTCCGCCCGAGAGGATGATGCCCGTGAGCTTGTGCTTCTTGAGCTCCTCGACGTCCACGAGGCACGAGTAGAGCTCGCAGAACACGTGCAGTTCTGTACACCACAAGCAGACACACAAAGACAAAACGTCAGCATCATTGCACAACATGAGCAAAACGGCAGCAACACGCCATGCGTCATTCATCACACGTACCACGCACGCGACGCGCGATGAGGTGGCTGTACTGCGAGCCAAAGTCCAGGATCGCCACTTGCGCGCGGTTGGTCACAGGGGAGTCCGACATGGCTGCGAGGCGATGAGCTGATGGGAGCTGAGCTGGGTGGGGTGGGTCGGATGTTCAGACTCGGAGAGCGAATCGGAAATGAACTGGCGGCGCGATGGCGCGCTGTTCTGTTTCTTGTGGGTTTCCGCAACTTCGACTTGCGAGTGGATGCCGGTCCAGTCAAACAGCCAAGGAGGTATCAGCCAATCAGAACGTTCGAAAGCTGGCTCTCTTTCTTTTGGGTGCTGGCGTGTTATTTTGGGTGATTGTCTGATGAGGTTGCCGCAGCTGATTGGTCGAGCGCTCCAGTGCCCAAGTTCAATACAAACAGCAAGTCAGCTTGGACACACCCAAACTTGTATTTTGGGTATGTCCAAGCTGACTTGCTGTTTGTATCGAATTTGGACACTGGAGCGCTCGACCAATCAGGACAAGCTTTCTTTCGTACGTGCTGTATACCTTGTTGGCCATTTGTATACCTGCAGAGTTCGAAAGTCATCCGCGTGTTCATTGAAGTGCTCAATATCCCCCGCAGCAAGCAACGGCAGCTTCTACCCCCTTGGTAGCACGGGGAGGGACCTGTACGCGATGTTGCTGATGAACTCAAGCGTGTCTCGCCCGATGTTGTTTCCTCCCCTCCCTGTGCCGCTGCTCCCGCCACTCGCACCCGAGCACAGAAGCGGGGAGTGACGACGGCTCTGGCGGCGGGAAGGAGGTCTTCAACGACGAAAAGGTGGCGCTCGCGATGGTCGGACTGCCCGCGCGGTACGTCGAACTTCAACCATCGACTGACTGCCTGACTGTCTGCCGGTCTGGATGCGGCAGGTCCATGCAAGCAGACATTGCGGAGCCATTCTTGAACCTCACGCGTGTAATATCTATCGCTTCGTATGAGCGTGGATGCAGGGGCAAGTCGTTCATCTCGCATAAGATCACCAACTTTCTTTCGTGATACAGCGAACGGAAATGCATCGACACTTACCTCACTCTGCATAAGCTCACGCCTCGCTAATGCTGTCGCTACGACGCTATTGTAGGCTCGGAGTGAAGGCAAACATCTTCAACGTCGGCTCACTGCGCCGCAAAGTCGTGGTGGGGAAGCAGTGATTTTTCCATCGCCCTCCGTACGCTCAGTGTGCATTTCTCAATCAGCAGCGACTCCCACTTTCGAAAGCACCTCTCCAGCGGTTTTTGGCTCACGGACGCCAGCAGTCGAGCTTGGGCAGCTTTCTTCGCCACAATCCTGGATGCCTGTCGCTGCGCGATCTTCGCGCGAAACATCCGCTGGATCTTAGTAGCTGCCTGGCGGCTCTGATGCTTCTCATCGACAAGCGCTTTGCGCCACGCTCGTAGTACTTTAAGCAGCCAGGAGTTGTGCTTTTGGCGCTCCAGTTGCTGTGCTCGCTGATGGGACTCGGCTTTCTTCTCCACAGCACGCACGTACCTTCTCCGAGTGAGCCACACGCGCAAGGCACGCTGGATCTTCCGCGCGGCTCGATTCTGCCGCCATTTCCGTGCTTGGATTCGCTTCTTGATCTCGTAAAAGAACACCCTCGCGAGGGTTTTGAATGTGGTTTGGAGACGCATCAGGATCGCTTTTCGCTTCATGATCTTTGTCAGCGCCGCACGCAGCTTTCTGTGTTCGCACCACAGCCGCCACGATCTCTGGGTCCTCGAGGCTGCGTGCGTGCGCTCGTTGGCTTCTTGCTCTGGGAAGCGAGCGAGGATCACAAAGCACAGGCGCAGCACATACGCTCGCGGCTTCGCTTTCAAGGTCAGGTCTGGCGAGTCGAGCATCTTTTCGCACTCTCGTATGATGCGCACGCGCTTTCTCGCTCGAAATCCACGAAACACTTGTTGAATCGATACTGCGCAAGTGTCCCGCTCTTCGAAGTTCATCTCCACGTTTCGCTGCAGAGAGCGAAAGACCAGCGTGAGCATCTGCTTGGCGCTCTTCGTTTGCATCGCTCGGACTGCTGCCTCCACACGACGCCTTCGAGAGCCCGTAGCCTTCGCTATCCTTCGCCCACGCATGCCGCGAACTCGCTTCTGGATAAGAATCGCACTGCTGCGCTTCTGCATGCGGTGCCAGACTGCGTTTGAAGACAGCACCGTCCAAGTTGTGAGCATGGGACGATGACTCCGGTCGAAAAGCATCCGGTTCATCAACTCCAGAGTGATTTTGTGCCGCCGCAGTGCTGCTTTGTACTTTCGGCGAGCTACACACGTGCGGTAGAAACTCTGGATGTTGGTTACTGCGGTGATCTTTGCATGCCGGATATCGGCTACAGCAGCCTTCCACTCGCTCAACACAACCTTTTTGAGGCTCGTCGATTTCTTCCCGATGCACAGCTCGATGATCTTCTCTTGATTGTGCTTCCTCTTCAGCAGGCGCTTGTAAATCTTGCGGCTGATGTATGCGCGAGCACATCTCTGGATGACACTCGCAGCATCAACGCGCTCTCTTTTCTGGATCTGCACGTAGAATGTCCACGTTTTCAAGACGTGTTTCCTCCCCATCGTAGCGCGATGCACGGCGAAATTGCTCAGGATTGTCGTGTGGCGCTCGCGCAACGCTTCTCGGATTATGCGTTCGCGTTCCGCGAGAAAGATCTTGTGCAGGCTCTGGATCTTCTTTGCTGCAGCGTTCAAATGTTTCATGATCAGCAGCTCCTCATGCTTGGCCATTTCAGCATTTTCACATTGCTCTCTCTCTCGGCGCTTCACTCTCAGCCTGCCCAGTTCGCGTCGAGCTGTGAATCTACGCCACGCGCACTGAATCGCACAAGCCATGGCGTTTCGGTTCGCTTCAACCAGCAGCATCATCACTTGTCGCCATTTCGTTCTGCGGGAGCAGCTCCGAGAGAATCTCTGGATTCTGGTGGTGCTCTCGATCTCCAAAGCGAACTGACGCCTCCAGTTCTCGCTCCAGCTCTGAAGTAGAAAGCGTACCAGCTTCGAGTAATAATCCAGTTGGATCGCCTGAGTGAGAGAGCTCTCAGCTGCTTCCACGTTGCCTGTTCGGTAGAAGGAAACGCCTTCGAGAATCATCATTTCGATCGGAAAGACCCCACTTCCCTGACGCACCACATCGAGCGCCGAAATCACCAGTAGTGGGAAGTTGAGCACGGACATTTTCTTTGCCAGGTCGAACCACAGAGTGTCGTCTTGATACCAGAGCTGGATCCGCACGTTTTCGTTCTTTCTCGACTTTTTGTAAATCTCGTGCGCGTTCTTTTCCGACACCGCGACAGGCGCGAGTGCGGTCATGGCTTTGTAAGCCTGTGTACAGGACTCTCGCATGTGGTCCTGCATTCCAGACACCATTTCCAACTCTCGTGCAGCAAGCAGGTGCAGCTGATACGCGCTGAGTCGGTGCGGTGGTTTGTCTACCAGGTACTGGAAATACTGCGCACTCTCTCGATGTTTCCCCAGCGCTTTCGCTGTCACGGCTGACATGAAGATGGCTTCGTTGATCTGCTTGAAATGCGTGTATCCTTCCACCAGCAGAGTACACACGGACAGCGCGCCGCGAGACGCAGCATATTCGATGTAGAGCTGGGCGAGCTTGAGTAGAAGAACCGGGTCTTTCTTGTTCACCGGGTACTCCATCGCGATGATAAAAGTGTCGTATGCTTCCTGCAAGCGAAAACCAATTTCACAAAACCAATACTTGAGAACGCCACCTCAGTGAGTTTGTCTAGTTTTGGGAACATGCCGCATACCTGGAGAAGAGAAGATGAGAGCAGTGTTTGAGCTCCGGTCTTTGGATGGAGGGACATAGCCAAGATGCCCTCTTTGTGCAGTGACGTGGCGTAGCTCTGCCAGTGTTGGAACTGCGTGATTGCCAACTCGTTCCATATCACTTCAGAGTCTTCGATCTAGCAGTAGAAATCAAAAAGTAGAGCCACAATCAGCGAGAAAAGGAGCAGACCACTATTGAATGATCATCAGCGCACTGCATGACTGACTACGCTCACCTCGATCGCCTTCTCAACCCACGGACGGCGTCGCGGCACCTGCCATCATACCGATCTCGAAGAGCATCGTCGAAGATCTGCTTGACCGCTGCATCTTTGAAGATTACAGCATCGCTATCGGATGGCGCTTGCATCGTCCTTTTAAGCAGTTGAACTGCGCATCTTTGGTTTTGTCGCCTGCCACTCGTCCACGCGAGCATTGGATCACATTTGCTACATAGCGCTTTAATTGCGACTAGATGTCATGCATGGAGTATTTTTAGTTGTCCGTCCATCTTCAGTACCAGTAAAAGTCAAGCAATCATTCCACCAATCTCTTACCCAGTCACCGTGTTTCGTTGCGGATTTCTACTGAGGCGACTCGCAGATTCTCAATCTCGCACACGATTCGGAACAATTCACTGCGCACCTCAACCAGCTCGAGCGTCTCGATGCAGCTTTTGACAAGGGTGGCAGCATCAAGGAACTTACGGAGCACTTTGACTCGGCTCGCACTGCTCCCAGCTGATATTCCACGACTGAGATCTCCAAACTCGAGTTGTTGGGGAGTTTTCGCGGCTTCCTCTTCGATAGAACAAAACAGACTCCAACAAACTGCCTTTTTCGTGCTCGGCATGCGCTGGACTCAGCAGTTCTTGGAATAACTGGAGCTTTTGAGCAGGGAGAGCTGGGTTTGCCAGGAACTCGAGGTATCTCTCGTTCACTCGGAAGTACCTGAAGAGCGAAAGCAAGTTCGGAAACTGCAAGTCGTAGCTGAGGTCGTTGACAGACCGGCAGACAAACAGCAACTTCTTCAAGACCAAGTCTCCCCAACGCAACGGACTCAACAGGCGCTCGATCTCTCGCAACATTGGCTCAAACAGCACTCCAGTTAAGGTGATCGTGCCTTTGACGGAATCATTGATGGATCCTGCACAGAAAAACACATCATAAGAACTACCCGAGAGGAAAAAAATCTGCTTTGCTGAACGACGTACCCAATCCAAGACGCTGCACGAAGTCGGCAAGACCAGCTGCGGTGCACTGGTCATAACATGCCACAAACTGCTTGAACGATAATGTCTTGGAACCAGAAAATACTTCTTGGAAGCCCGCTTCATCGATTGCGCTCTTCTTCAGGGCTTGCTGGAGATTGTTGAATTCCTACAAACATCGATGTAAGAATGTTACATAGTGCCAGACAGCGTTGTCGCTCTTTTGTTTGCAACTACTCACCTGGAGATCCAGGACGCCATCATGGTCGGCATCGAATGACACAAAGATTTGATTCAGAATACCTTCGCGGTTTTCCTTTTTCGCCAAATTGCTGACTTTGAATGCGGTATCCAGCCACTCCTCGACATATTCCTGTGCAGATTTCTCGAGTTCTCCAAGTACGAAGAAGCTGCGAATGACGGAGCTGACTTCGATCCCATGTTGCTCCTGCAGAACGAAGTCTTTAACAACCCACGTTCACAGTGCAAACCAACATTGAGAGAGCCTGTCTGGAGCAACAAACCTGCAAATTGGCGAAGAAGTCTTCGTTAAAAGCCAAGCGCACTCGGAGGTACTTGACGGACGGCGGGAAAATTCCAATCGGTCGAATTGTGGTTCCCACCGTGACTGTATTGGAGGTAGCAGTGCGGTGTGAGAAAGCTATTCGCATAATCGACACGTGTGGGTGCAATTTGCTGCTATCGTCTGGTGATCTCGAGCGAATCTATTTGTTAGAGCAGTGCTCATTGAATGAAAGTATGGGAGGGTGGCAACATAGTTCAAAGAGAAAATCTTGATCTACGTACGAATGACAGCGATGCGCGCAAACTGAAAGTCGATGTACCCCATTGTCTGGATCAGCTTTGCTTGTTGTGCAAGCAGCCTGTCCGCGGTGGTTGCGCTCGCCTTCAAACACAAACAATACCGTTTTAGTAGCCGTGTACTAGAAAAACAGCATGGATGAAAGTTCCACTCACAGATCCCAAGTCGTTCGTGAAGAAGATGATTTCCGCATCCGCCATCGCCTTGTCGACCACATGTTGCCGCAGCACCTCCTTGCCATCTCCAAGCAGACCTTCGCATGACAATAACAACAAGAAGCGCAGAAACTCACATTCGAAATGAGTCGTACGCTTTGCTAAAGGCTTCATCAACTCTTCGCGCACTTCCGGCGATCGCTTGAACATCGCCAGCCCTCTCACTGCCGCCATGAGAACCATCATCAGCTCGCACTTGTTCAGCGTCTTCACTCCGCCGTTGTTCAGCAGTGCTAGGATAACTGCAGCATCAAGCGCACGAAAAGCAAGCGTGATGTCAACACACAGCAGCATGCAATTAGGGTATCCTCCAACCATACCCATGTGTGCTGCGTCACGTACACCCAAACTTGGCGGACTTCTTGCCCTCGATGACGAGCGCGAGACCGCTGAAGAAGTCCATCACCGCGAGTTTCCGCTTCTGTCTGTGGTCGAGAGTGTTGAAAATCGCCAGGAGCTGCGTCTTGTCCGTGTCGGTCGCCGCGCATATCGGCGCGAGGATCGCCTGGAACGTCGGGAACGTCGGGAAGAACTGGCTCTGCGGGTCGGTGCGCACGCGGTGGTGTGCCTCCTGCTGGAAGCGCAGGTGCTCGAGCTGGAGCTGGAGCCAATTTTGCGGCAGGATGCGCACCACCTCAGCGCGCACGCCGCCCTTCGAGTGCTTGCTGCCCATGCATGTTGTTGTGCGGGCAGGCGGGTGGGCACAAAAAAGCAATTCAGGTTGTGTGAAGTTGAAGTTTCATAACCCCAAAATCCAGGTGCAGAATGATGGTTTTTGCAGTACTGTGCGCGACAGGACAGAACAACTCGAGCGCTATTCCTTCCCATCTGGGTGCGCGTTTGGCAAAAGTCAGTCACACGCCAACACAAAGCAAGAAGCAAGAAGCTGCAAGCGCCACGTGAAAGAAAGAGAAAGAAAGCGAGTGCGTGTGTACGTGTGTGAGAGCTTAAATATGGAGAACAAGTTCATCCCGCAGGCGATCGAGATCGTGACGCTCGCGATCAACGAGGACAACAACAAGAACTACGAGGAGGCGTTCCGGCTCTACAAGAAAGCGCTCGAGCACTTCATGGTCGGCGTCAAGTGTACGTTCGTTGCGACCAGCTCCTCTCTCCCTGTTGTTGCTGTACTGCATGAGCCATTCTTTTCTGATTTGTTATTTTGTTATTTGCGACGATTGATTTGGTGCAGATGAGAAGAACCCGACGTCCAAGGAGATCATCATGAAGCGCGTGGAAGGCTACATGACGCGCGCCGAGCAGCTCCGCACGATGCTGTCGAAGACCGACGTGAAGGCCGTGGCTGCAGGCGGGACGGTCGAGCTGGAAAAGTAGGAGTGCAGTACATCGATTTTCTCCTGATGCTCGCATGGAGCGATAAATGCTGATGGATTGTGTGGCTATGTTGGCAAACAGGGGGGACAAAAGCGATGAAGACGAAAATGATGCAGAGACAATGAAGCTGCGCGGATCTCTAGCATGTACGTGACCTATGTTGCATCTACGGTGCTCGGGTCTTGCGTGTCATTGCGCTCACGCGTGTGGATATTGTTGCTTGTAGCTGCTGTTGTGACCGAGAAACCGAACGTGAAATGGGATGATGTCGCCGGTCTCGACGCTGCGAAAGATGCATTGAAGGAGGCTGTCATTCTGCCAGCCCGATTCCCGCAGTTGTTTACGGGGAAGCGACGACCGTGGAAAGGAATCCTGTTGTACGGAGTAAGTAAAACTGCATGGCTGGGATCATGATGGCAAGTGTGAGGTCACTAACGATTGCGTTTCTCTCGATAGCCTCCCGGTACCGGTAAATCGTATCTGGCAAAGGCCGTTGCAACCGAGGCGGATTCGACGTTCTTTGCCGTTTCGTCGGCCAGTCTCGTGTCCAAGTGGCAGGGCGAAAGCGAAAAGTACGTTGCGCATTGCACAAGTTTGTGATTGGAAAGGACGAAACATCCTGACATTGTTTTGTGAATGTTCGTGAATAGGCTCGTCAAAAACCTTTTCGAAATGGCCCGCGAGAAAGCTCCTTCGATCATTTTCATTGACGAAATCGATTCTCTGTGCTCGAACCGATCGGAGGGTGAGAGCGACTCTACGAGAAGAATAAAGAACGAGTTCCTGGTGCAGATGCAGGGCGTTGGCAACAATCACGACGGCATTCTCGTCCTCGGAGCGACGAACGTGCCTTGGGAATTAGACCCAGCGATGCGGCGACGGTACGTGCTGCTCTCATTGTGTCTCTGAATTGATATGTGTTGTATCTGTGTATCTCACACATGCGTGTGCATGTTGCAGTTTCGAGAAACGTATTTACATCCCACTCCCAGAAGCGGATGCTCGCAAAGTCATGCTCAACATTCACCTGGGTGACACCCCGCACGCGCTCAACGATGAGAACTTTACAGCGATTGCCGGGCAGACTGAAGGGTATGAACAAGTCTGACTGCAACCTTGGAGACTGGTTCATCGTCCACTGATTTTGTGTGTGTTTTTGGCTGTTTGTAGGTGCTCGGGTTCGGATATCTCTGTGCTGGTTCGCGAGGCTCTGATGGAGCCACTACGAAAATGCCAGCAGGCGCAGTTTTTCACCCGGGTAAGGAAGGGTGTCTTTATCTGTCCATTTCACTCCATTATGTCGACTAATAAATCTTTTGTGTTGCAGTGTGATGACAAAGCCAATGTTAACAGAAACGGACAATTTCTGACTCCGTGCGAAGAAGACCCGCCATGCGCGTACTGTCACATGAAGCTGTCGTCGTGTCCAAGAAATTGCCCAGACTGCAAGGCGCCATGCCGTCGATGCGGAGCGCTGCGAATGCGGCTCTTTGATCTTCCTGAGCGCGGATTCTCGGATGAGAAGCTGAGACCGCCAATGATCTCAATGGTACGAAACTGATCTATATTTCGCACTGAATTTCGCTTGCGCGGTTTCTAATCTTTGTATCATGTGAACTTGTTACTGCAGAACGATTTCAAAAAGTCGATGGAGCACTCGCTCTCGAGTGTGGCTCCAGATGAGCTCAAGCGCTTCGTGAAGTGGACCTCCGAGTTCGGACAGGAAGGTTAGGTTAGAGTGGTGGATGAACGAGACAGTCCCTCAGTTTCGCGGAACCTTTTTCTTCTTTCCTTCATGCATTTCATTGCATCTTGTATTCTCCAATGAAAGGTAAATCTGTTTATCCATTTGGTATTCTCTTGCTTGATTCGAGTGCATACTTTGTTCGTCTATGTATTCCAGTTTACCGCTCTTCGTTATCAGAATATCTTACGCGCTAGACGACGAGTCCGTCGCGAGCTCCGAGGCGATGCTCTTCAGCTCGTCCAGCGGGAACTGATACACTTCGTTGCAGAAATGGCACGTCAGACCCACGCCTTTGTCGTCCGAGCCCTGGATCACGCTGCTCAGCTCACTCGCACCAAGTTCCTTCAATCTGCCGGCGAAGCCCTTCTTGGAGCACCGGCAGAAGAAGTCGAGCGGGATCTTCTTGCAGTTCTTCTCCGAGAGATCCGCGTCCGGGATCAGCTTGTTCAGATACGCTAGCAGGTCGTTGTTCTCCGTGATAGAGCTCGCCAGCAGCGGGTTCTCGTCAAAGCGGAGGTCGTCGAGCTCGTAGAACTGACCGTGCGGCGCCGAGTCGGGCATTTTCTGGATCGTGACGCCGCAGCAGTGCGCGTGGTCGTCGCCCACGTCGCTGCTGATGCGCACAGCGGTCGGAACTTGCTCCGAGACGTCGTAGAACGTCTGGAAATCGGCTTCGGCGATACCTGTGGCGCGGATCGTCGTCTCGTACGGCTTTGCAGACCCGTACAGGATCTTGGAGACCTGCATGTGCCCGAGCTCTTTTACATGGAAAGCAGCACCATACCCAAACCGATTAGAAACCAAGCTCTTCCAGTCCAGATAAACAGAACAGTAGTGTTGCAGCACACACACACACACACACACACGCACACCCTTCACTCACCATTGCTGCTCTCGAGTCCGTTGAGCTTGGCATTCGCCAGAATCGCTTTGCCTCGCACCTGTGTGAGGTTAGTCCACGCCATTGATTCACATAGACCATCAGCACCACACACCATAACACAGCGCAGATCATCGGCTCAGCTATATTCGTACCTCCCCAACTGCCATGGCCTCGACGTACAGCTCTTGGATCGCCGGCGAGCGCAGCATCACCTTGACGCGCTCGTCGCCCTTGTAGAACGAGCTGAGCATCGCCGTGCCCGCCATGTACTCGCCCCAGAGCTGCGTGGCACGCGCAGAGAGCGGCAGTTCCCAACGGCGCGCGGCCTCCTTCACCGAGTTGCGCGCCATGACGCCCGAGACGCGCAGGTTGCCCACGTGCGCGCGGAACACGACGTCGCGCAGCTGTCGGTTCCACATCGTTCTGCAAGTTGCTCTTTGATCACAGAATTGGTCGAGTGTCAGTCAATCGCTGCAATGCAACATTGTTGCAATACAGCAATACAATGCACATAATGCAATACAATGCACATAATGCAATACAATGCAATGTAATTTATCCAAAACAATGCAAATGTCAATACCGGTACAAATGAGGTTGATATCGGGATACCGATGTTTTAGCCTAAGAACCGTTTCAAATGTGAGGTGTTCATTAAGTCGTGAGGTTTTTCCGCATCTGGATCAAGCGGCGCGTCAGCAATTGGTGACGCACACGATCTTTCTCCTGGAGCTGCAGCGCGCGCCACTGGCGGCGTCTGCGCGGCGAGTTCGGCTCGCTCGCTCCCGTTGCGCCTGCTGCTGTAGCGCTGGACGAAGCTGCTGCAGTCACGGGACGCTTGGTGACGGACGGAGGCTGCTGGTAGCATGTGGGGCTGCTCGCCGTGCAAAAGCAGCTGTAGCGTGGAGATCTGTAGCGATGACGTTGATGCAGCTGCAGCACCGCTCGTATTCCCTACTGCTACTGTTGTTGCTGAAGACGCAGAGAGTGCAGCTCTCTCACAATTCCGAATGAGATCCCAGAGCATGGGTATTTTCGTGACCGCTTTGAGGTTCTTCTCCGCCATGGCATCCTGCTCGTCGAAGACGGGAACGTGCTCCTTCCTGCTGCAACCACCGACCCTGAGGTCATCGCTGTCAAACACTCGCGCATTGCAACGTGAGAACTTGGCGTCCGGCCCGAACCCGACGACCTGGCCGTGGTGGAAAGCGCACCCGTGGAGCTCGATAAACGCAAATTGCCGCTTGCACGTGCTGCAATCGAAGCAGTTGGTGGACGCCCATATATACCAATAGACCGCGCTCCACGCTACGTGCTTCTCGCCGGCCAGATCGCGAAGAAACTCGTCCACTTTCCAGTCTATCTTGGGTTGGTGTTGCGCCACGAGCTCGCCGTGCACGCCGACCTGGTGCTTCCCCTTTGGACGGCATAGCGTCGCCGCGCTCTTCTTCAAGTAGACAGCCTCGCAGTTCTCGCATCGCTCGATGCTCCGCCCGTGTCGTGCAATCGCTTCACATACGCCTCAAGTTTCTTGCGCTGCAGCTTGGAGAGGATCTTGTCCTTTGGGTCGTGTAGCACCTGCAGCTCTTCTGCCGTGCACCGCTCAGCGATCTTGGCGATCGTCGCCTCGGACAGACAGCTGAAGTCCACACGCAGCTGCAGGAACTGCTGCATGCGCGTCGTGATGAAGCGGATGCGCTCCTCGACGAGCGCCTCCATCTGCAAAAACTCGGACGACACGAGGATGGACGCGATGTTGTCGAGCGCGATGCGCGGCTTCCACTCGGCCTCGCTCTCCTGCATGTACTGTACGAGCCACTCGAAGATCTCGACGTCGCAGTGCACCGAGATGTCGATCTCGTCGTACTCGTTCGACTGGTTCAGATACGCCTGGAAGTACTTCATCTTGGCGAGCAGCAGCGTGCGGTCGCACACAAAGTCCTTGGCGCTCTTACGGTACTCGTCGAACACGTGGATGAGCACATTGCGACCAGCGCCAGCTGCGGATGAGGATGATACTGGCGGGGACGACGAGGATGCAGGACGCAGCATGCGCGTGCGGGCTCAGCATCTGTGGGATTGGGTGGGAGGGAGGCAGAGTTGTGGCTGCACGGCGATCCACGTAACCATGGACATTTTCTGCGTGGGGTGGTGGTGGCGCGAAAGGTCGCGACTTACTCTCATCACACGGCTGTGCAATTATTATCAGGTACACGGTAAGTGATCAGAGCGTCTGTGCAGTTATTTCAGATACATGCAAGTGCCTCCCAACAAGGGCCTCCCAGATTCATCCCCTTCTTCAGAGGCTTGTGGGAACAGGGGCTTCTTCACAACTGCTTTCGCTCCGCCGTCCGAAGCACGAAGCACTCATTCCACAGTGGCACACCACTCATGGCGACCAGACCAACAACAGGGACGCGCAAGCGGAAACAACGAACGATCCACCGAGTCGTCGCCTCTAGTAGCGCGCAAAGCAGGAAAACCGCTGCAGCAACCGCGCGTTCTACGGTAGCCCCCAAAGGTCCATCGACTCCTGTGAAGGCCCTCCACACCGTAAACCTGTTGTCGAACAAGGACCTGGCTGTGCGCGTGGCGTTCATGCATGGGTTGGGTTGGGGGTTCGCTCAAGGGTCCCCTCTCTGGTTATAAGGTAACCTATGGGTCGTTTAATTGGTCTAGGCATGCATAGCATCAAAGGAACACTTGACGATCGAGGACGGCGAGAGCGAGCGGCGGCAATCGTACCGAATCGATTTGAAGATATGTTGGCACCTTCAAGCGAGTTCAAGTGAGTTACATCGGAGTTGCTGGACGATATGGAGGAGATCACGTGAAGTCTCTGCAGCGCTACCCTGCGAGCCGTGAGAGCTGAGGTGAAGGAACAGCTGAAAGAGGCAGCAAAACAGATTGCTGCTGCGAAAGCCGCAGCGAAGAAGCTAGCGGCAGCGCAGAGATGCGCAGCGGCGCCAGCAACAGCAAGGAAGATAGTGGCAGCGACCCGATGCGCAGCAGCACACGCGTTAGTAAGAAAGACAATGGTGGCAGTGGGCCCAGAAGTAGCAGCTCCACCGAGAATCCCAGCAGCAGCTCTTACAGCATCACCTCTTCCAGCAACAACTTCAGCGAGAGTTCCGGCCGCAGCTGCAGTAGCATCCTCGCTGGCAACTCTGTGGCAGACTCCAGCAATGTCTTCCCCACCGAGTCGCAGCCACAGCTGGTCACTGTCACGTCTGCAGCCGTGACAATGTAGCCAGCTATCACAGCTACAACGACAATCGTCGACCAATCGTCCAACCAACCGTCAATTTTACATCCTACCAAGCAGCTTTTACACAGTCAACTAAGTATGATCTGCCATTGTTCATCATCCGTCACCGCTGTCTACTTCAGTACCATACAATCTCCTTCTCTGCAACTTCATCTCGTTTTTTTCTTGTGCAGACCACTTCAACTTTGCAATCCCCCCCCCATTTGCATTTTGTTTGTATCGAGTGACGTGATGTCCAAGCGTATTTTTTACAGTTGGAGGGTTTAACATCACAGAAACATTGCTGGTTTCGTTTTACAGATGCACTTTTTGTGAATCATTCCAAAAATATAGCCATCTGTTTGTAACCGAGTTACGAAATCGTTAGGCAGGGTTACGGGCCAAAAAGACCGGTCTTCTTCGAAAAAGACCGAGCTCGAACCAGTCAACCTGGCACCCTGCGCGCGCTCACGATCGAGAAGCTCCAGAGAAGAAGAAGAAGCGCGAGAAAGCACAAGTGGCACCCACCCAAACGCTCGCCCGCCTCGCCCCGCATCACTCGCTTGCTTCCGCATTTCCCCCCTTTCCCCACCACCTTCCCCACCTTCAGAAGCAGCAGCATGTCGTTCCCATCCGGCAAGGCGCCGGAGCGCAAGAGCACCTTCAAGAAGACCCTCGATGCCGAGGAGATCCGTCGCCGCCGCTCGGAGACGACGGTGCAGATCCGCAAGACCATCAAGGAGGACCGCATGAACCAGCGCCGTCGCATGGTGCGTCTCTTGTGTTCTTTTGCCTTACCAATTGTATGCGTGTAAAACTGGTAGACGTGGGTTGATGCTGGATAGGAGCTGACCACCTTGTGATTCTTGTGTCTTGTGCCGTGTGTGTGTGTGTGGCTGTGCACCGCTGTGTTTACTTTCTGTATACGAACAGGGTGCGGAGACTGCGATTGAAGAAGAGAATGCGATGGGCGGCGAGGCCGCCGGTGACCTCACGCTCGCCCAACGTGTACGTCCTGCATGCAGCACTGCTTCTGGTTCCCACCATGCGGTCAACAGCAACAAAGGCTCACGCTGACGTTGTGCGTGTCTATGCATTTGTTTCAACAGCTCGCACAGCTTCCGCAGATGGTGCAGGGCGTGCAGTCGACGGACCCAGAGACCCAACTCGACGCGGTCACCAAGTTCCGCAAACTGCTCTCGATCGGTACGGAAGACAGCTTTTGTGTACCCACTTGGGAAATCAGTGGCTGCTGCCATGAAGAACTCCATTTTCTTTCCATGTACTGACATGGCTGTGTTTTGTGTTTGTAAATTACGTAGAGCGCAACCCTCCAATCAAGGAAGTGATCGAAACCGGCGTGGTGCCTCTGTTCGTGACGTTCCTGCAGCGCGAGGACTTCCCGACGCTCCAGTTTGAAGCCGCGTGGGCGTTGACGAACATCGCGTCCGGCACGTCGGCCGACACGGAGGTCGTGATCAACCACGGCGCGGTGCCGGTGTTTGTGCAGCTGCTGCTGTCGACGAACGACGATGTGCGTGAGCAGGCGGTGTGGGCGCTCGGTAACATTGCCGGTGACTCGATCGAATGCAGAGACATGGTGCTTCGCTGCGGCGCGCTGCGTCCGCTGATGCAGCAGCTTTCGCAGAACTCGAAGCCGACGATGCTCCGAAATGCGACGTGGACGCTGTCGAACTTCTGCCGTGGCAAGCCACAGCCACAGTTTGAGCTCGTCGCGCCAGCTTTGCCGACTCTGGGTCAGTTGATCTTCACTCAGGACGAAGAAGTGCTGACCGATGCGTGCTGGGCGTTGTCGTACCTGTCGGATGGCTCGAACGAGAAGATCCAGGCGGTGATTGAAGCTGGCGTGTGCCGTCGCATCGTGGAGCTGCTGATGCACCCGTCGCCTTCGGTGCAGACGCCAGCGCTGCGCACGGTGGGCAACATTGTGACTGGCAACGACCTTCAGACGCAGGTGATTATCAACCTGCAGGCGCTGCCGTGCCTGCGCGCGCTGCTCGAGAGCCCAAAGAAGGGCATCCGAAAAGAGGCGTGCTGGACGCTCTCGAACATCACTGCCGGCAGCCAGGAACAGATCCAGTCGATCATTGACGCCGACATTTTCGCGACGCTGATCAACTTTTTGTCGACTGCTGAGTTCGACATCCGCAAGGAAGCGGCGTGGGCAGTCTCGAACGCGACGTCGGGCGGCTCGGCAGAACAGATTATGCACTTGGTGAGCCTCGGCTGCATCAAGCCGCTGTGCGACTTGCTCGAGGTGAAGGACGCGAAGGTGGTGATCGTCGCGCTCGAGGGTCTGGAGAACATCTTGCGCATTGGCGAGCAGCAGAAGACGGGCGAGTTCAACGACATCGCGACGCTGATCGACGAGTCGGACGGCGTGAACAAGATCCAGGCGCTGCAGTACCACGCGAACGAAGACATCTACGTCAAGTCGATGAAGATCGTGGAGCTCTACTTCCAGGGCGAAGAGGACGCCGAAGATAGCTTAGTGCCAGACACGGACGCGTCGGGTCAGTTCCAGTTCGGCACGGGCGCTGCGCAGCCAAACGTGTTCCAGTTCGGCGGCAACTAGACGTCGACTCAGTCGGCTTGAGTCAGTCAGTCAGCTTCCGTGGCATCGCCAGCTCGATGGTTGTGCTTTTTTTAAAGAAAAAAATGCAGGTGCTCGGTCGGTATCCTGTGGTTTTTCGCTGACGATGGGAAGAAGAATGAGACGACGTGAGGCGAGAGGAAAGAGAGGGACGATGAATGAGTGAATGAACGGAACGCCTTCTCTCGGAGACGAAGTCGAGGATCTGGAAGAAGGAACGAAATCAAGAAAGTGAACGAGCAAAACCCACCACTACCACCAAATATATTTTTCGCTGTGAACCTTTTCGTCGTCTTGTTTGATGTTGATGTTGTGGTACTGAAGCTCTTCCACTTCGCTTCGGAGCTTTTCGTTTGGAGCTGCTCGCAATGGACTGGACAGGTGTCGTTCAGAGAGCGACAAAACAGACTCAAACGATCACACACATTCTTGCAGGTCTGAGTCGTACTTAGTCGGATATCCGACACAGAACCTGCTCTCAATGATCTGGCTGACTGACACAACCCTGTCTGCATAACGCAAGAAGAGATCGATCGGCAATGGGCAACGCGCTCAGCTGCCTGGAGCAGTGCCGCACGCAGCAGGAGAACAACCAGCGGCTGCTGTTTCTCCAGAAAGGTGTGCGCTGTGTGTGTATATGTGTATATGTGTGTTGGTGTTGTGTGGGCAGACCGCGTCCTTGTATCGCTAACTGCGGCAATCTGACTCATTCATTCATTCGCTCATTCATTCACGCAGGCGCGGTGTTCAAGCGGAAGAAGTACGTGCTCGGGCTCAGCACTGGCACGGAGCAGATCCACATGAAGCTCAGCTCGGACGAGCAGACGTAAGACCCATGATGCATCACTGAATCATCACCACTGTCCGCAGTGTGGTGACACTGGCGATACTGACTCTCCTGATGCGCTTCTCTGAACAGGTTGCTCTGGAAAGTGCACGAGTCGACGAAAGAGCTCACGCGGATCGACCTCAACGACGTCAACCTCATCAAAACGCAAGGTGGGCAGCGTGATTCAACTGGGAGTCTTTACTCAGCTGGCTCGCTAACATGACGTGCTGTGATCTCGCTTTAGGCTCTCTGGGCTTCAGCGTCATCTCGCAGAAAGGAGACACGCTCCTGGACTTGGAGGCGGAGAACGAAGACGTCCGCGACAACTGGGTGCGTGTGTGTATCTGAGTGCTGCTAATAGTATGTATACGCCATTCTCAGGTATATGTTCACGCTCTCATGCTGTTTGTTGTCAAGCAGGTGACGAATCTGCAGCTGCTCTGCGAAGACAGCGGCGACATTGACGCTGGAGACGCTGCAGCGGCGGCATCCCCGGACGCCGCGTCCAAGTTCCGCAAGATGGTGGAGGACAAAGCCAAGAAGCAGGCGTACTGGGCCAAGCGCACGCAGGAGCTGGAGGACCGCAAGCGCGAGGCCGAGGAGAAGAAGAAGCAGTTCTCCGGCGCGGGGCTCAAGTACACGGCCATCGCGCTGGCGAATCGCTCCTGAGTTGCTATGTGTTCGTGTAGTATAATCCGTGTATTGGATGTGTGGTGCGTGGGCATATACAACATGCATATGCGTCTAGATGACGAAAATGTCTTCGCATTGCCTTCCTCTATCATTGTGTCCTTGTTGATCTGCTGCCATGGATCTCCCATAACGGCTGCTGCTATTGGTCAATATTCGGCAGCCTATTGCGATTTTGGCATTGTGCTTGATAGGCGACACAATGGACGATGCTGCCAATGACGCGCAGCGCTTCGCGGACGAGTTCCGCTACGTCACGCTCACACACGAGCGACTGGTGCGTACAGGCATGCGCGATTGACGCATTGGCAGTAGCATATGTCACTGAGATAGTTAAGTTGCTTACTCGCTCATGTACCGGCAACGCGTGGCCCTCTGCAGGTGCTCTGCGTGTGTGGATGCAGCGGAGATGACGCCACGCTGGTGGCCGACGCGCTCAAGAAGATCGTGCGCATCAAGCTCCAGATGAACAGCCAGGTACGCCTGTCATCATTGTGTGTACAATCTGCAATGCTGTGCTCAGGTGTAGTGATATCGTCGTATTGTGTCGCTTTAGCATCAGATCAGTATCGCGCGCTTCCATGACTCGAGCATGACTGTTCTCCAGGAGGTACAGCACACAAGCAGCTGCAACCAAAACAAATGCTATCAGTGTTAACAGAGAAATGCTAAACGTTTTGTGTGCTGCGTGCGCCGTTAGTTTACTAGGGATGCCGGCAGTTTAAGCGACGCGCTCGACCGGATTGCGGCGCTTTCCAGTCGCGACGAGCGTTCAGATGCGAACAGCATGGACGACCTGTTGCGGGACGCGGGGCGATGTTTTTCCAGTTATGAAGACGACCAGCAACAGCAGAGCAGCAAATCTGCTGTCTTCCGCCTTGTGCTTCTCTACAGACACGACCACACGGTTCGCATTGGATACATCTGCCAGTCAGTTGATGGTACCCAAGTGAACTAACAACCAATCATCTTGTATTCGTACACGCACACGCACGCTCCAGTCTCCATCGATGCGCTTCACCCAGAGCGAGCCGTCGACTGCTTTCCTCTCGCACGCGCGGTTCAACTTGGACGCCATCTACTGGCACACGGGCATCACTAGCGAGCAAGCTCAGGTAAGAGAGAAGCAACAATCTTGCATCAGAGGGAGGTTTGAATCGCGTGCTTCTTGTAAATACCTGACGCTTCTCTCGTTATCGTCCGCGCAGAGCACTTTTGATCAACTGTGCGCATTCGAGAGCGCGAATCCGTTCGCAAAGTCGTATTTCCTTGAGGCTGGCGGATCGATCGAGAGACTCTTCCAGGTAAGGATGGCTGGAAGCTCATCCGTTCATTCTTGAGCTGTTGCTGTCTCTTGAGGGGGCTGACAAAATGTTCTTTGAACTTTATAGTCGCTCGCACTTGTGCTTTCACACCCAGCGCATCGCGTGAGCCAAGTCGCAGCTGAGGATCTGCTCGAATCGCCATTGCTTGCACGCTGAGCCGACGACCACTGCCACCATCTTCAACCAACACCTGCAAGCACAACTATCGCGCATGTGATAAACCTTCAACCGCCGCTGTCGCACTCGGGAGAAAACGGTTCCGCCCGATCAGGGGGATGCTGAGATTGTACACGTTGCTTAAATAAATGACAGAGACTGTCAAACGTTTGGTGAGGACACGAAACTAAACTGCTTGGTGTGCGTGTGTGTGTGCTTTCTCTATGGGCAATCGGCGAAGAAGTCCGAGATGCCCTCGTTTTCGTCGAGGTTGAAACAAAAATCCGGGTCCATCTACATTCGCACAATGAGGAAGGAAACAGCAGAGAAATGGTCAGAATGACAACAATAGAAGGGTGACAATGCCAGTCAACATGCCAGTAAGATCCCAAGCGAAAGCATACCTTTAATGGAGCCAGCTTGAAGAGACCGCTGTCGGAGTCATATGATCGCTACGAAGGTCAACAAAACAAAACAACCATCAGTCAAGATTCAATTGTACACGATGGCGAACGCACATCAAGACTCTTCGCTCACCTGATCCAAAGCTGCTGCGGGTGGCGGTGTTTCAATCGCAGGTGTAGCAGCAGCCGCAGCTTCCGCTGCCGAATCCTCTGGAACTACGACTGCCGCTTCTTTCTCTTCCTCTGCGAGCTGGCGAACTAAATAAACATCAACAGGGCCATCTACACATGCGTATTCGCATCACAGAGTTAGAACAACCATTTTCAACCACCAAACACACGTACCGAAAGACAAACGGCGTCCTCACCTGTAGACTTCAAAAAAATCTGGAATCTCCGCTTGCCGCTGGGCATGCCTTCATCTGGGTCCGGCACTTCCAGCGTCGTACCAGGGGGTGCTTTGATCGCCATCACGCTCTGATCTTTAAAACTCTCCAGACTGCGCATGTCTTCGTGCGTGATATACGACATGTTCTCAAACGTGCCCTTGTCAAACGCTTCTTCGTCATACAGCCGCCGGATGTTCTGCGTCACCATCTTGATGTGCTGTTCGTACTTCTGCTCTTCCTGCATCAAGTCGGAAATGCTCTGAAGAAGCTGCTCCATGTCTTGATAGTTGTCTGCCATGCCTACGGATCCGCTCGCGCCTCTGTGCACCCAACACATACAGCAACACAGTATGAGTAGCTGCTCTCTTCAAGGGCTATTCAAGCGCAAGGTGTTCAATGACAACATCGCTGAGCACGTACTTCCAGTGGATGTTGTTTTTCGAAGTCTTTTCGATGAGACCGATGCCTTCCAGCACATTCGTGATATCGTAGATCCGCCGTTTCTACAGATGACATAGCACACAGCACAAACACACGTATTAGTACCATACACTCTGAATGGATCTCCTTTGGTTACCACAAGCGTGACGACAACACCACTTGTTTCGTTTGTTACCCACCTGGACGCCTAAAGAGATCGCCGCGCTGTTGAGGTCGAGATCGCCCGTCGGTGACGATTGGATCAGATCCACAAACTTCTTGGTCAGCAGCCCAAGCGAGCTGTCGTATCGGCTCGCGGGTGACGGCTTCAAAGCGCTGCCTGTAGGGGACACCAAACAGCAAACAGCAAACGCAACACAGAGAGGGTTATACACAGACTCATGACAGCGTAATATCACACATAGATACAAAGCTATTAAGCGTACGCAGTCACACGCACCTCCTCGCGCGTTCGGACTGGGCGACTGGAACCTGTTCTGCCCGCTCAAGCCGATCGCAGGCGAGAGCGCGCGTTGCTGCTGGTGCTGCGGTGCCGCCGATCCGATCGCGAGCGCCGCGGGCGTGCCGCTCTGCGCTGCCGCCGTCGGGGGCGGAGAGGGCGGTGCCAGCGCCGCGTCCGCCTGGTCCTGCGCGCGCTGCAGCTTGGTGCGCTTGCCCCTGCCGCGCTTCGCCTCGTCGTCCGGGAGCTTGGACTTGGCCATCGTAAGACTGCGTGTTGCGTGCAAGCAAGTGAGTGGAGTGTCCTTGGGTGTGTGTGTGTTGCTTGTGTGGGGTAAAGCAGGTTATGGGTTATGCGGCAGGTGTGTCTTCCTTCTTTTTACCTGCATAAATGAGTGCACCGCAAGTATTGAGTTGCAGGGGTTGCCGTTGATCCTGGAAACGAACACCTCCCAAATGTGATATCTGCGGATGATCGGACTATAGAGGGTAACTCGCCTCGCCAGATTCATTTCCTGTCTGTCTGGCATTTCCAGCTGGCTCACTCACTCATCCACGCGGCCAAGCCAAAAGCAACGACACGACCAGGAGCGAAAGTAAAGCTTGCAACCAGAGTCCCAAGTGAAGGCGAGCGATCATCTCCCCTTCGCGGCTCCATCATAGAGAGAAGCAAGCACTTCAAGACAGACAAGCAAGCAGTCATGGGTGCGGGTTCGAGTGCGGAGCGCAAGCTCTCCGACGAGCAGCCGGCGGAGGAAGAGCTCGTGCTGAACGGTGAGGACATTGCTGATGAATGAGCTGAAGCTGGACGGGGTCGATTGAGTGCATGCTGTCACGTTGATGTGATCGCTCAATAAAGCGCCGAATTGAGTGTAGACGATGGGCGATAAATCGAGGAGTCTATGCGGCGTGGGCGGTTACGAATGCGTATGTAGTCTTGCGCGTGCATGTGGTGCTGACGTGGACGTTTTCCTTTTTCTGCAGAGTTGAAGGTTGAAACGGGGGATCAGAATGCGGTGAAGAACATGCTGGACGACGCCATCACCGAGTTCTTCGAGGAGAAGAAAGAGTACTCGATCCTCTACGGATGGGACAACGTGAAGCTCCTGCTGATGGTGTTCGCGACGCTGACCGCCGCGGTGTCGCACTTCTTCAAGAGCCCTGCGATCTCGGAGCGTGTGCTCATTTACTCTAGTGTTGGCGCGTACGTTTTTCAATTTGTGGGCTGTTGACGTGTTCAAAACGCTACAGCATGGGGCTAACCGACGTGTGGCTTGTGCTGTGTGCGTGGCAGATTCTTCTTCATCCACGCGCTTCTCCTGGGATACAGCGTGTTCGTGGAGAAGGACACCATTTTGCGACTCAGCAAGAAGGTGCGATGTTGCGCTTGCTTCTCCTCATTTGCACACAGAGCCTTTACGAACTTGATTTTTTGCGTACTCATTCACAGGGAGACAAGTCGCAGGTGTTGTTGGTGCGAACCGATTTCCCGTACGCCGAGGAGAACTACACAATCTGCATGCAGTACGAAGGCCAAACAGACAAGCAGGTGAAGGTTGATCTGTACATCGGACGCTTCTTCGACAAAGACGGATACTTCAGCAAAGACGCGTTCGTGAAAGACCTGGAGGCGGTGGTGTCGCGTTTGCAAAAACTTAAGAAGCAATAATTCATGAATGTAAGGTTTGGACCGGAAGGAATCGCACGGCTAGATGTTGTCGACTTCCGGATTTTTATACGCGACCATGGTGTCGATCTTGTGGATCTGCAGACAAGCACACACCCGTATCCAGTCAGATAAACGCCCGCTTGGAAATACATGGTCATCAAATGCAAATATCTCGTTCGTTACCTTTGTAGTGAATGAACGCAGGCGAACTTCGGTCGAATCCTTGATGTAGCGTGGGTCGGATTCCTCCCACAGCGCAGGCACTTCCGAATCCTTGTCCGTGTAGACCAGCAAGTCAAACGTGCACTGCTCTTCGAGGAGGGGCAAGAATGACACACTGGCAGTGATCTGGCGGATGATCGCTTGGATCTCAGACATAATCTCTTTCTTCGGTTTTGGCTGAGCACTTCAACAAACAAGAAATGTCATCAACATCATTAGTCTCATACCATCACATCAAAAACGCACAACTCGCTGTACGTACGGCGCTTCAGCCTTCTTGTCCGCATGGACTTCAAACGCCCAGCGCTCGAGCACGTCCTGCGTCTCGACACCCGTCACGACAACGACGAGTTTCTGCACTTCGCCTTTCAAAAGCCAGTCTGTCGTTGCACAACCCAACACTTGAGGTTAGCAACTGGATGGACACAAAGCTACGATTGTGAGTGCAATATCACTTACTGGAGAGCTGGTTGAGGAACTTCTGGAAAAACTCGTCCAGTTTCTCATCGGCGGTGACGAGCATGTTGAGGCCATATTTCTGCACCTGCTTGAAGCTCTCGGGCGGGTAAATTCCTCGCTGGTAGAGGATGCTGAGCCCAATCACAAACAGACACGCACACACGCAATTAGTACACAGCAGTCACCCACTGAGCAACAGCAGCGCGCTCCGTTGTCGCACCTGTTGATGCTGTACGAGAAGAACTCCGTGACGAGCTCCGTTGAGCCTTTCAACGTGATGATGTTTTCGGTAAGCTGGGACGTCGCCTGCACGTGTGCAATCACGATTGAATCAATCAGTTAGCTATTAGTGGCGGACAATAACGCGAGTGAGCATGGCATGCAACGCAATGCGCGCGCTCTGAAAGCTGTCTTTGCCTGCAACGTGTACGCACCATCGTGTAAATGCGCGCGCTCGTGGTTTGGCTGCTCAATTCAAACGAAAATGGAAATGGAGTGTCAGTCAATTCCGCGCTGTTGTGGGATGGATGAGGAAACAAACCCCTTTCTAAACGAACAGGATGGGCAGTACCGAAAATGACAGGAAAGAGGACCATCATTCCAAAAACCTCTTCAAAGTGATGCGTGTTTCCTTTGAGGTGAAGTTTGCAGCCATTTTCCGCATTCCAAGCGACGAGAAGAAGACAGAAAATGGGGAAGCGCAAGGCGGACGAAGGCTTAGATCAGGAGGTAATGTGACATGCTACACAGAGGTAGTGGTGTGTGAAGACGAATGATCCATCGTCTTGTGATGAGCAGGCGCGCTGGAGTCGCGCTGCTGAGAGGCGCGCGAGAGCACTGCACAGCGATATCGTCTGCAACCGCGATGACGATGACGATGTTTCGGACCCAGACGACGCCGATGAAGAGCTGGTCTTCATGTCGCTTCTCTACGACCGCAAGCGACTCGGAGTTGCTATATATGATGCAGTGACGACGGGGTTGAAAACTTTGGAGATAAGTGTCAATGACACGGACGAGCTGGACCAGGTATCATTACTCGCTTAATTGTTCTCTCAAGGTGATATGCGGCGGGTGTCAGTGGTTAATGCCTCTTCTGTGGTCTAGATTGTGGAAAGACTGCATACCCAGTTCCAAGTCCATAAAACATTGGTCTCGTCCCGGAACGCAAGTGCACTTGGACTTCTGCAGCTGGTCAAGCGCCTCGATCAAAAGTTTGAGCGAAAGACGAGTGTCAGTGTCCGCAAGGTACGATTCCCGCTGTCTTCCGTCGAGTAAAATTACTGCGTCAGCAATCTCTCACGCACAAACGCGGATACTCGCGTAGCATTCAGGTATCCCACGAAAACACGACTGGTTTCTCTCAGCTTCACAATCTGACTCTTCTCTTTCAGATTTCAACTACCTGAAAGCCTGTCAAGGAATTGAAAAGATCCGCATCGGCAAGAATTGGACGGATTACAACGTATCGTTGCCGGAAGTGTCGCGGTAAGTTGTCCGTGCGCCAGAACCGCGAACCTTCGCCAAACTAACTGAATTTGTCTGGCCAGGCGCGATGCATACAAGTACATCGGAAAATTCTTTGACTTTGAAAGCATTCAGCTGATACGAGCAACAGGAGGTATAATCTTTCGAAATACTCCGCCGAAGTGGAAAGCTGGCTGACCTGCTGCTCTCTGTTGTAGCTCTGTTGCTGTATCTATTTTCTGAGAAGGTAAATGTTGACTCATTCCACACAGCCCAAGGCAATCTCTGCTAACCTTGATTTTGATCAGATTGGCAACCAGCTGGACGACATTTCACAGACTTGCGTCTCAACCGTGGAGCAAATCGCTCTTGGCGGAATCATGTACATCGATGCCTCGACGTTCAGATCGCTGCAAATTTTCAACCACGTACGTTATGTGTGCTCATTTCAGCTGCAAACACTGAACAGTACTCACCGAGCCAATGTTCAACAGGAATCGCATCCCTCTCTTGTCAAGGTACGGTAATATCTTTTCAATTCGATCTGCAAGGAGACGAGTGACAAAACAAATCTATCGTCAATAGGGCTCTGGACGAGCAAAAGAAGGCTTCAGGTAAGTGCCTCTTGCGTCCAACTCATCTTGAATTTGTAGAGTGAAGCTGACCAGTGTCGACTTTCCAATGCAGTTTGTTCGGGCTAATCAATCGAACTGTGACCAAGTCTGGGTTTTACAAGTTGCGTCAGTGGATGCTCACGCCACTGGTCAACCCAGCGCTCATCAGCGAGCGACTTGACGCAGTATCGTTCTTCTCGCTATCTGAAAATGAAGAACTTCGGAAATTTCTGGTTTGTTACGTTGTTTTCCTTGCATTGCTTTCGACAATCGGTCTGACCTCATATATGCGTGGCTAGCATTCGAAGCTCAAGCTATTTGGCGATGTCAGCGGCATTTTCCGACGAATCAAGAAACGCGGTGCATCGGTGAAGGACTGGTGGAAGTTTCGCTGTTCTATCGAGAGTTTCATGGCTTCACAGTAAGGTTTTTGCACACGTCTACATTGAGCGAACGGAGTCTGACAGTCGTGTTTCATGGAACAGAGACCAGATTGAGACCAACCAGGGCACTTCAGCTGTTCCCTCTCCAAGTCTGTTCCGGCGAATCGTGCGAGAGTATGATATTCGCCACGTGAGCAACCTACTGGGAAACATCATCAATTTCGACGAAAGCATTCAGGAAGAAACAATGGTGATACGAAGTGGTGTGTCTGAGATCCTGGATTGCGCTCGTTCCAGATACGAGGATCTGGACAACGTAAGTACTCCGAACTTCAATGTGCAAAACGTGGAGTTCGACTCTAATACATCGCAACATTAGGTCCTGACCGAAGTTGCCTTCCAAATTCAAGAGTCAAACCCGACGCTATCTTCGATCACTGTGCAATACATACCTCAAGTCGGCTACGTGGTTTGCTGTGAATCGCCAACGACATTGCCCGAGTTCGTCTTCCAGTTTCAAGAAGACGATACAACTTTCTACTACAAGGTGGGTAATTGCGTACTGCGTCGTACTTTCAGTTTCGCGTTCACTAAGACCTTGAAATGTGCGCAGGAGGATTGCTGTCGAGAGCTGGACAACTCGATCGGGGACATTTTCGGTTCGTGACTGTGTCGCAAAGTTGCTTTGACTCTATCTAATTTGACGTTTCTCGTTTCCTAGGTTTTATCCTTGATGTCCAACGAGGTAAAGCTTCGTGACTGCGCTTTGAGCTGTGCATGCTTGCAAGATTCTCACTTGTCCTGCTTTCAGAGTTGCTGGAGGAGCTTACTGTTGCCTTGCTCGAGCACGAAAGCAGCATTCACGGTTCGTGCATCTAGCACTGCCGCGCTCTGAGATGATTTTAATTCTCACATCTTCGCTTTCATGCAGAAATGACCGAAGTTATGGCGCAACTCGACTGCCTGATATCATTCGCGGACTCGTCTCGCAATTTCAACTTTACCAGGTGAGAACAACCTAAATTTCCATCATCTAGCCGCCGAGCCTAATAACGCTGATATCTCTCGTTCTTGTAGACCTGTTTTGACGCAGTCGAATCACATGAGAGTGAAACAAGCACGTCACCCACTACAAGAATTGCTTGTTGACCATTACATTCCAAACGATGTGGTCTTGGAATCTGGTGCGGAGAGCAGTTTGATCAAGCTTGTGACAGGGCAGAACGGATCTGGTTCGAGTTGTATTTTTGGTATTGGGCGAGACCACTTCATGCATCTCTCTTACCTCTTGGATGTTTTAGGCAAGTCTGTTTATCTGAAGATGGTCGGTCTTCTTCAGTACATGGCTCAAATCGGCTGTTTCGTCCCCGCCCAAGAAGGTAAGTTGCGCACACACGCGTTCCGTCACGGTGTTGATGCGAAATGGTTTGACGTGGCTGAAACACACAGCTGAGATCGGCTTGGTTGACAAGATGTTCAGCAGAATACAAAGGTAGACGACGAAAGGATTTCCGCGTCGAGGTTGGTTTTGCTAACTTGCACTTGATCAGCATGGAGACAGCAACAGTGTCGCAGAGCTCGTTCACCATAGACTGCAGCCAGGTATGAAAGCACCCTCGCAGTTGTGCTCGCGTTTTGAGATAAAACTAATTTCGTGTCTTCAGATTGCTTGGATGCTCAACCATGGAGAAGGGCAGTCCTTGTTTTTGATCGACGAGTTTGGAAAAGGTATTTGGATTACTCTCTCATCGCTATGAGTAGTGCTCGCTGACATTGGTACTTTCTGAACAGGAACTGCGGAGCTTGATGGAGTAGCACTTCTGGTACTCATCTCTCACGCACTCGTGGTTGTGTAAACACCTGGCTAATGTTCTACCTTCCAGAGTTCGCTGATAAACTATCTGGCATCGAAATCACTGAGCGCTCGATCTCCACGCGTGATTATCACAACGCACCTGCTGGTACGAAATGAGTGACGATACTTTTTGTGAGTGCATCTGTACCTAACTCGATGGTGCGCAGGAAATTTTCCAAAACAACCTGCTGCCAACCCTGAGCGCCCCTGAAAATCAAGCTGAAGACCCAAGTGATCAACTGAATGGAAGGGAGGCGTCGCTCCGAACAAAAGCTCCCATCGTGTGCGCAATGATGGCATCTGCTGTCGTCTCGGAAGAATCTACATCCGTTCGGGATATTTCTCCCTTATACGAATTGCGCGACGGAACTTCTATACACAGCAACGCTCTAGGGTGTGCTGCAACGTGCGGTAAGTGGTTGCTAACCTCACCTTTTCATTGGGAAACGCGCGACTAAATCGAAAGAACCTAGCAGGAATTCCCGATCACATTATAAACCGAGCCTCCGATATCTTGGCTACAAGAAAGAGCAATCAACCAGTGAAGGCAATAAACACCGGCGACTCGGTTGATCTCAGATCGGAAGACCAACTGGCCATGTTTTTTGCATCGATCACGGACTGGGCAAATGCTAGCGACAACGACGTGGTGAAATTTCTCACAATGGCTCGCATGTGTGATCAATAAAAATGCATTCGCTAATTACTTTAGGTTTAATGAAAGCCATGGCTGAGTGAATGATACTTCGCTCCAAAAAAGGTTAAAATGACTCACACCCTCTTGGCGTGATGTTCTGCCATTTTCTCGACCTCCAAACAGCGACGCTGGCGAACGGTGCTTCAAAATGCTGCCTCTCACGTGTCTCTTCCAGTTTTATTGGCATGCGGCGTCGATGTCAGCATTGAGGAGCTCATCAAGGTCGTCATGGTTCTCGTTGTCATCGAGTGACGGGTCGGAGAAATCATCAGGAGCTGGAACATCTTCAAGCAGTGATAGCGCGCTGCTCTCAGTATCGTTCCAGGGCGGATCTGAGCTGATGTCTTCCGTGTACTCAGCAGTAGCCTGCGACCACCAAGCCGATGGTGGAGCTCCAGACTCGAGCATTTTCTGCTCCTCTTCGTTATCCCACACGCCAAAAGCTTCCGATGGCTCGTAGTCGTCGATCAACGAAGGCGTCTTGTTGTGAAGGATGTCGTTGATCATTTCTTCGCGCAGACTCGCCAAGTAGCTGGCACTTGGTTTGAGCGATGGCAGACCACCATAGGCATGCTCAATTTCCTATACATAAGTCACGCGAGTGAGCCGTTGCTGTCAACCACATAAGAAGAGCTTTTATGCAGCTTACCTCGACTTCCTCGACTTTTGCTGACTGCGCTTGAGGCGCTTGAGCCTCTGTTGGTTTTGCCGCAGGTGCTGCGTTCGGCTTGATCTGCGAGAGAGCCGCGTGCTTTGAAACGGGGATCTTTACACGGATCTCGCTCTTGCGGACGCCGCTCTTGAGACTCTTCTTCTTTCGAACGGCATTCTCACTCGGACCATCACCAGCGTGGTGATTGCGATGCTGGTTCGAAATATCGCCAAGGACGCGTCTGTAATCGGTACATGACAGCACATAGACGTTAGTACATTAGAACAGACAATACGCACATAGTACAGCGACGTAACAGCATCGCCGCTCGTATCACATCCCTACTACAGTACCGCTTCTCGGACGTGCTGTCCTTGAGTCCTTTCTTGCCGGTCGACTTGGCGTCCGAGTGGATCTGGAAGGGGCGTTTGGGCGTCGCCGTCTTGTCGCCGCCGAAACGGAGCTTGTTCTGCTGAGCGCCGCCAACTGTCGCCTCCACATTCTCCTTCAGCAGGTGCGCGTCGTGATGAATCGCCTCCATGCTGTTGGTACTGCTGCTGTACCTGCACGCAGCGATCGTCTCCTTCGTCCTCCTCCTCTTCTTCTTGATGCACTGCTTGCTCGTTGCAATTGTCGTGCGTGTGTGCTGCGCTTTTGAAATTCCAAACAGCAAACATCCAATTTTGACCAATCAGACGGCTTATGATAAAATGAGTGCCAAAAGAGTGACACTGCCAACTATTAGTGACACAATCATTATGTCACTATTTTTACTCCAGTCACAGGGACTCGAATTGAGACGGCAGAAAATGCGCGTCTAATAATGACGGCGACACAAGCAATTGCTGCCGCTTCTCCGAATGTTAGAACAACATTTGCATCGATAGATTTCTTCTGATCCTGCCAACGCTCTGATGAACCTACAGACTCCTAAGGCGCATTTCGAAGCTTCAATCCTGCGTGCGACGCTTGGAATAGCTTGAGCTTGTAATCATGATGGCATCAGAAGCGTTGTTGAGGGTAATTGGCACTTGGTCGTACCCAAACGAAAGTAGAAGCACGTGGCAAAGCACTGCAGCGAGGTGCAAGTGATCCATTCCCTTCTCTTCATAGACCATCATCACAGCTAAAATATACGAAACCAGTTGCCGTGTGCGCACAAAAGACATCACACAAGCAGCAACAACCTTCCTCAAGAGCGAATGGGTGCTTTCTATTTACTTGTTGCGGCGCATCGACTTCATCATGCGGATCACGTGGAAGTTGAGCGTCGAGCGGTGCTCCGCAGCCTGGCGCTTCGACTAATCGTATCGGGTAAATGAGCACCAGAGCAGCGTGCCGTGATGTCATCGAGCACAAGATTCGCACACATTCACACAACAATAACAAACGCGTTAGCTTCAATGGTTCATATATAGCACGCATGCGCTACTAACACACACACGCATGACACGCACGACACCACTTTAATGAGCAGTGCGCGCGAGCAGCTCAATCCTCACTCTTCACATACCTTGGCGGTCATGACTTGCTCGAGGTGGCGCGCCTCGCGCTTGCAGAGGTTCTCGTCAAAGTCGTTGCGCTCGAGCGCGGTCATGAACGAGAGGAACTCCGGCTGGCCCTCGTTGCTCTCGCGCACGGTGCGCAGCGTCATGCGCTTGATGTGCTCCACGGACATGGCCTTGCCGAGCTTCATGGTGCTTGATCTTCTGCTTCTTTCCCTGACTGTCTGGCTTGGAGGCGCGTGTGATTGGTGCTGTGGGTGTTGTCCCGAATTTAGAAAAGTCAACGAGGGATTGAACCTGAAATTGAGGAATCGAATCAAAATGAACACTCCCACTCACACCCTGATAGGACAGGGAGAGAGCAACCCAAGCACGAAGGCAACAGGGCGAGGATGAAGATGGAGGTGGACGCCGTGGCTGCCAATGCCAGTGTGGACGTCGTGGAGAGCTCCAAGTCCGAGAGCGACCAGAAGAAGTACAAGCTGCTGACGCTGCCCAACGCGCTGCAGGTGCTGCTCATCTCCACCAAAGACGTCACGCGCCGCGCTGGCGATGACGACGACGACGACGACGACGATGATTCTGAAGACGATGACA